>JAJOZX010001273.1:275000-300000 GCA_023014485.1 Bathynomus jamesi | reverse complement strand
TTCATATTTTTACATTTCAAATTTGTTTAGGCCTAAATGCTTTTCCTTAGCTCATTCCACAATATACAACACCAGAATTTGTTTCTTATATATCGTAGCTAAAATGATGTTGAATATTTTTATTATTCAGTAAAGTGATAAAATAATTTTATTGGTGCTACTGTAGTATGCGGTCTACGTACGATTGGTTAGGTTTAATCATGATATTTTCGTTAAAACTAACGAAAATATCATGACTAAACCTAACCAATCGTCAAGGGCGATTGACAATGGGATGTAAACAAACAATAGTAAACAAGATAAGAAGCTATAATTAAAAGGTAGACCGCCGAATCGTAGGTAGACCGCATACCTACAGTAGCACCATTTTATTTTAGTTTCATCAACTGAATACCAATATTGAAAGTAATTGTTTTTCCCTTTTGTTTCCTTTTTGTTTTTTCCTTTTTTTCAACAATGTCAACAACAACAAAATTTTTCATTAAAATTTCAAGCACCTGGTGACCAATTAAAATTTTTAAAAATGAATATACCGGGTGTCCGAGAATTATCTGTACAATTTTTGGCTGTTATTAAAAGTCAACCATGAAGTGTAGAAATTCCAGTTTGTCCCATTTTACAGAGAAACTCATTAAGTTTTTCTGATAACAAGTTTTGACAAGTTTTTTCTTTTTTGTACGCGGGTGACAGACATTGATGATTTAAAAGCAAGAATCACAGCTGCTATTGAGCGAATTGATGTGGATATGCTGCAGCGTACATGGCAACATTTGGAGTATCGATTGGATGTTTTGCGAATCACTAATGGTGCACATATCGAATGTTTGTAACAACGTTACTTTAATAAAAGAAACTTTTGAAAATACAGATTCTAAATAATCTTGTTTAAGAATTTTACGTGTGTTATCAAGAATTTTATTAAAAGATGAAATTGTAGATAATTTTCGGACACACTGGAATTTCTAAAAAACTTGTCAAAACTTGGTATCAGAAAAAACTTAATGAGATTCTCTGTAAAATGGGACAACACTGGAATTTCTACACTTCATGGTTGACTTTTAATAACAGCCAAAACTTGTACAGATAATTCTCGGACACCCGGTACCTACAATTTAGGGTAAGTCAACGTAATAAGATGGTTTAATATATAAATTATAAAGTACAGCTTAACAGAGAATTATTAACATAGAGTAGTAGTAGTTTATAATATTTAGAGATTAGCTAGTTAGAGGAAATGTAAATTTATGGGCAACTTAACTTATTTAGCTTTCCCTTTTTCGTGAATGTAAAGTATTTTTATATAATTACACTTTAAAATTAATATAAATTATCACAAATACTTTTTTTGTACGTCCGAATTTCTATAATTATATAGATTTTGTTTTGTAATGAAAATTTTAAAATTTCAAATAATCGGTAAGAGAATCGGCTAAATTTGGCCGATGCCGATGCCCCAAAATGGCCGATTCAGCCGATGCCCATGCCCCCAAAATAGTCGATTAATTGGTACACCACTAGTATGGATGTATTTACGACGAGGGAGTTGTTTTATGTTTTTAAGAGTCGTGCGATGGATCGAACAAGGCCTTTGCTTATTTTAGGTTTGGTAGGTACAACCTACCTTCCTATTAGACATATTAGAGCGCTTTACGGTTTTCGGCGTACGGTGTAACGTCATGTCCTCCAACACGGAAGACATGGTCAGTCTCGATCGTGAAATTCGCTGATCCTCGTTGGTATATGAATGAACTATATGTGACTTGTAGGTTCAAAGTATAAATGTAGAAGTGTGTCAAACTAGATATTATGGATCTCTCTCTCTCTATATATATATATATATATATATATATATATTTATATATATATATATATATATATTATAAGAATAATATGTAAAACATTTTATACCCTCGTTAAAGAACTGTTTTTTAATATTTTGCAAGTTAAATGTTTCAGAATAAAATAATGATATGTGGAGGACAATAAGTGAACAAGTTATACAAGTATTTCTCATCTAAGAATTTATTTTCTCTGCTGAAATTTCTTTATTTTTTTATGAAAGCTTTTATATCTGAAAATCTATTAAGTGCATCCTAATTCTCTCTACCTTTATTGATTACAAGCACTTGAAAGCATTTTTTTTTCACTAATTAAAAACACTTGCTAAAAAAAATAATATAATGAAGTTATATAACGAGAGAGAGAGAGAGAGAGAGAGAGAGAGAGAGAGAGAGAGAGAGAGAGAGAGAGAGAGAGAGAGAGAGTTACAAGGACAAGAGGAAGCCTCAAAGACCTTCCGGTTCACTCTGGGAGGTTCCTGTTATTAAAAGTTTATTTTTCTTTCGACTATCCTAGCAGTAGTAGAAAACTGGATAGAAAAGTAGAACGCTCTCTCCCCACCCTCCGCTCCCTCCCTGCCAGAGGCAGGTACGGAAAAAGGTTGAAGAAAATACCTTGACCCTGGAAAAGTAGCCAAGGAAATCTTACAGGAAAGTGGAGAATATATAAATAGCTCTATATTTAGCATGATCACAGAGACCGTGCGAGCGAGCAGAGTTATAGTTTAAGACTAAAACATAACATGAGAAAATTCAGTACTTTGTCTAGCCTATTTTTAAGCACATTTACACTTTGATTGGAAACAACCTCTGGGGGAAGTTGGCTCCAGATATTAACTATTTTATAGGAAAAGAAATTCCCGCAGACAGAGGTCCTAAATGTCTTTAGTTCCAGTTTAAACCCATTATTTCTTGTCGGATTGGCATTAAGTGAGAATACGTTCCTGTAATCTACCCTGTCTATTCCATTGAGCATCTTGAAAACTCGAATAAGCTGACCCCGCAACCTCCTCGTCTCTAAGGTAAACAGATTTAGGCGCTCCAATCTCCGTTGGTAGCTTTGCATTCTCATTGAAGGGATCAATTTTGTAGCCCTTGCTTGTACTCTTTCTAACCTTTCTCTGTCCTTCCTGAGGGATGGAGACCAAACCTGCGCACAGTATTCCAGTTGAGGTCTGATAGTGAATTATAAAGAGACATTACAGTCTCCTTGTTCCGAAACTGGAACTGTCTTTTAATATAACCTAATATTTTTAAGGCCCTCTTTTCGACTTCTGCACAGTGCTTCGACGGTTTCAGATCGTTGCTGATATAGACTCCTAAGTCTTTCTCTAGATCGGTCTCAGTCAAGTTCCTTCCCAAGAGAGAGTAATCGGTTTTCGGGTTTTTATAACCTATGTGCATTACCTTACATTTGTCCAAGTTGAATGGCATCTGCCAAGTAGCAGACCATTCGCCCAACCTGTCAAGATCGTTTTGAAGCGTTCTTACGCCCTCCTCAGTACCTACACTACTTCCTAATTTCCAAAGGTGGGCAGTTGCGGCGCAACTTGCGGCGCAACATTTTTGGTTGCGCTTGCGCTTGCGGCGCAACTTTTTGAAAAGGGTTGCGCTTGCGCGTGCGGCGCAACTATTTCAGCAGAGTTGCGGTTGCGGTTGCGGCGCTACAAAAATCGTTGCGCGTGCCCACCACTGCTAATTTCGTATCGTCTGCAAATTTGGAGATTGTACTTAGAAGCCCGACGTCTATATCATTAATATAGATGATAAAAAGTAAAGGACCCAGAACGGAACCTTGTGGGACACCACTGATGACGGGCGCCCACTCCGAAGCGGTGATTCCTAGTCCTTTGACTTTAGCCATCAATCTCGCGTGAGGGACTTTGTCAAAGGCTTTTTGAAAGTCGAGATACACTATATCTATTGCCCTACTTGCATCGTACAGTGTATGCATATGGAAAAACTAACAGGTTTGTCAGGCAGGATCTATGTCGCCTAAATCCATGTTGAGAATAAAAAATTAGATTGTTAGATTCAAGGTGATACACAATACGTTTTGTAATGATGGATTCCAACAGTTTGCCGACAACTGATGTTAAACTGATCGGGCGGTAATTACAAGGATTTTCCCTATCACCCTTTTTAAAGATTGGTGTTACATTTGCTAACTTCCAGTCGGTTGGAACTTTCCCTAACTCGATTGATTGTTTGAATATGGTTACTAAGTCGTCAACAACATTGTGGCTAACCTCTTTTAATACCCTTGGAAGAAATAAGTCGGGGCCAGGTGATTTGTATTTGTTCATCTTATCAATTAATTGCTGTACCTCATTTCTCATAAAACTTATGGTCTCTACGGGATGGTCACCGTCATATGTAATCCGAGGACTTGGCACTTCTATTTTGTCTTCCTCCGTGAAGACTGTAACGAAGAACTCGTTTAACATATTAGCTATATCTTTATCACTGAATTTCAGTACACCATTTCTGTCTTTTAGGGGGCCTACATAATTTTTAATTGGCTTTCTGCTATTAACATGGGCAAAAAATTCTTTAGGGTTAACTTTACAGAGTGAGGCAACTCTAGCTTCTTCATCACGTTTGGCTGATCTAATTAAGGACTTAACCCTCCTACGTAGGTTTATATAGTTTTCTGAATTAGTGTGGTTGAAATGCGACTTAAGTAGTTTGTAGGCTCTATTTCTTCCCGTAATAGCACTGCTAATTTCGTTGTTAAACCATTTCGGCGACTTTGTTGACAAGGAAACTATTTTAGTGGGTATAAAAGTGTTCTGTAATATTCTAAATTGATCCCTGTATGAGCTCCAGGTGACATTGACATCCTCATTTATTAGAACTTCAAGTGTGTCTAAACTAAGGAAGCTTTCAAAATTTGCTCTCGAGAAATCTAGTCTTTCACGAGTCTTTTCGCGTGTATTAACTGGAACCCTGAGGTCAAACCTAATCAAATTATGATTGCTGTTACTCAAATTTTCACCAATAGTCAGGTTAGAGACAAGGTCATCTTCGTTCGTGAATATGAGGTCTAGTTTATTAATTACTCCTTGTAGGACCGTCAACCCATTGACTTAATAAGTTATCATCTGCAAATTCCAACAGTCTTGAGCCCTCAGCATCAGCTGTTTTGTTTTCCCAATTTATATTACCACAATTGAAATCACCAAAAATCAAACTGATCTTATTATTCACTATTCTGCTTAATTGGTTATACAAGTTTATATCCTTATCAACGGGGTAGTGAGGTGGCCTATATACTAGAAGTAGATGCACTACTTTATTATTTAGGTTTAGATTAATTCCCAACATTTCATGAGCAGATACGATATTACTGTTTACCGCCGCCTTCCCTTCCGTTCTTATCTTTGTGAAACATTTTGTAACCTACCATTTCAAATTCTCCTACAAAATCCCTTGTTTCAGAATGAATCAAGGATTCCGTTATTCCTATGCTATCAAAGTTCTCAGTTTTGACAAGCGCTATAAATTCCATTAGTTTGTTTCTAATTGACCTAGCATTGAAGAGCACAGTTTTGAGAGATTTTAAATTGTGATTTTTCGTAACTGGCCTGAGTCGTTTCCCGACGCAGTTGAACCAACTGCTGTTGGAGGGGAACTAACTGCTGTTGGAGGTGGACTAACTGCTGTTGGAGGGGGACTAACTGCTGGGGGAGGAGGACTAACTGCTGGGGGAGGAGGACCGACTGCTGGGAGAGTAGGTTTAACAGTTGGGGGAGCAGGATCAATTGCTGGTTTGGGGAGTCCTAGTTTAAAAAGATTATTCAAATTAATGTTCAGTAAATCACCAAACTTCTTTTTCCCCTTCTGATTAAAATGTATCCCGTCCGAACCAAAGTATTCCCCATTTCCGTAGAATGTAGGCCAAAAATCAACAAACTTTAGGTCTTTTTCATCACACATGCGTTTAACTCTTTTATTTATGCTAATGGCTTCACTTAGAGTATAGTCACTCGCACGCATTCGAGGGAGAATCCCTTCGACCATACCCATATCTGTCCTATCCCTAACCTTGTCGGTTAGGATCTTGAACTCTTTTATAATGGACTCTGCCCTCCTGTCCCTCCCAGAAAAACGTCATTGCCACCAACATGTACAATGATGGGGCAACCCTTATTCTTGATATTAATTTTGACTAATTCCCTATTAATTAATTAATTATCTGGCTCGTGGCACCTGGAAAACATCGGAGTTTTCTCTTGGTCACGCGTCTTGCTCCGAAAAAGTCCCCTTGATTCCTTACCATAGAATCCCCAATTAAAAAGGATTCGTCCTCTTCGTCGGCAAGTAAGTGAAACTTATTTTTGATGGTAATGGGTTCCGAATCCTTGTTTTGGTTTTGGTTTAGAGGGTCTTTTATTTTTGACGAGAGAGAGAGAGAGAGAGAGAGAGAGAGAGAGAGAGAGAGAGAGAGAGAGAGAGAGAGAGAGAGAGAGAGAGAGAGAGAGAGAGAGAGAGAGAGAGAGAGAGAGAGAGAGAGAGACCCATCGGATTATTTAAATGCAAAAATACTTGGGTTTCCTGTCATCTCGGGATTATTCTTGGTACGAGGTGTGAGTTGATAACTTCATTTTTATTCATGAAATAATTTCATCAGAGGAAGGCGGATTATGTCCTAATGTCATTGTAACGAACGAAGGAATGAGAGTTTTTATTTAATTGCAAGTTGGAAAAAAAAGATAAAAGGCCTAAGTATGGCTGGCATCACGATTTATGTAAGGGGTGCCTTGAGTTTACGAATGATTTGCTGAAGCATTGTAAGGAGTGTCATATGGTATGCGCTCAGTGTAAAAGCCCTAGTTGCGTAAGCCGTGTGGTAGATGAGAAGGGAAATTGTAATGGCCGTAGCCATATGTTTTTCAGTAATAAATGTCTTAATCTCCATAAGACGAATGGCACGTGTAGAAAAATAAAGATTTGCGAATGTGGAATGTTTGATACGATGGGCGAGAGCTGTATATTGAAGCATAGATGTGATGAAATTCATCTTCTGACGTGTAATGAGAAGTATAAGGCGGATAGGGTAAAGCATGTTTATTGTATGAAAAATGCCAAACCTAAAAATAAATCGTACTTTATACTACGACATAGAGACCTACTCTAACCCTGAAACGAAAGAAATTACCCTTCATTTACTCGTGAGCCAAACCCTTTGCGACGAATGTTCGAATGTTGAGTGTGATGAGTGTCAGGAATGAATGATGTCTCGTCGTAAACGTACCAGTATTTTCAAAACGACTATGACAGAATCACCCGTGAAGTTGTTTGTGGATTATAGTCATGCCACCCGATCACTTAAAAAAAAAAATGACCGAGTATGTTCTAGCGCATAACTCAAAATTTGATGCACAGTTTCTTTATTCAGTTCAAAGACACCTTATAAGATAGCCAAGCTAGCCAAGGTGATGGGAGTGGCTGCTGAGGTTTCAAAAAGGTATTTCTCTTATATATTCCGCACTCGTGACAGTTTAAAATACGTTGGACTACCGCCCCCCTCCTAAAAAAAAATTATTAACTACGACAGTATAAATGCGAGTGAACATAAAGACTTTGATCGTTATTACACCAGTTTCATTCAAGAAAATCCATACAATATAGCGAATGAGTGTGAATATTATTGTGTGAACGATGTACATGTGCTTAGAGTACGCTTCCAAACCTTCAGAAATATGTATATTACCCGATTCAATTGCGATCCACTACATACTGCAACAACGATTGCCTCTTTTTGCTTTATTGTATTCGAGAACAATTTCCCGCCAAAGGACGCACTCGCCACCATACTCAGAAACAAACCACGCAGTTACGATTATAATACCCTTTACTGGCTCACACACTTATAACAACAGACAGGTATACGCATAAAACATGCGCGCAACATGGGAGAAGTGGCCATCAAAATCAATGGCAAACTTTTCTGGGCTGATGGATTAATTGAGGACACCCGCAGCGGTGACAAGACAGTGTACTCCTTCCACAGATGTCGTTGGCACGGATGCCCACGTTCTGAGTGCGGTATCACAGGTGACTTCCACTGTAAATTCCACGCCGCTAGTTTGGCATGAACCCATATTCGCAACCAACTTATAAGTTTACACTTGCAGGACATTATGGGAACACGAGTATGATTAGTGGATGGATCGGGAGTGATTTCAAATACATCGTGAAGGCAAAGGGCATCACTTTAAACCCAGCAAACCGCCAGATCATGAACTTCACCTTACTCAAAGACCTGGAAATGATGACGATGCCGCGCTTCCTCACCTGATTGTGCAAACGCACAACTTTCGTGCTTAGAAACTAGGCGATGTGAAGGAGCTTAGAGAGACTAAGGTGTGTCGCAATACTTACAAGAAACACTACCGATTACCTGAGACCGGCGATACTGTTCTCTTTGATTTTCCTGAGGAGTGGTTAGTCGGTGTACATATTTGATTTAATTTATTGATATCCAGTTTTTAATATCTATTTATTTTATAAATTATTTTAGAGTTTTGACTCGTTTATTTACGTGTTATTATTATTATTATTGAATTTTTATTTACTTATAAGTATTTATTTTATAATTTGTTTAACTCGTGTACTTTAAGTAAATTATTTTGCGTTTTAAAGCTATGTGCATCATTTTCTTTTAATCTTTGAATAGATGACTGCCCAGTGTATGTGAGAGTAGGAATAGCTGTGCTTGATTTGGATTTCCTTTCTGGTTATGCTGTATAAGCTCCGCCCACAAACCGGTGTCATCATTCGCAGTGTTGTCAACTTGGGCTACTTTTCGCAGATTGGGCTACTTTTTAGAGCCCCCCTGCTAAAAAATAAAATTTTCTGCTATCTGCTACTTTTTGGGCTACTTGTAACGTACGTTGTCATAAATTACGCGCAAGACAAGTTTCAAACTTGTCCTCTACAGAGTATAAAAATTTACAGTGGATTTGAGTGCCGTGAACGTCGCAAGAGTCGTCGCCCAAATTGAAGATGGTCGGAGCCAGCGTTACGTCGCCGATGCGCTAGGAATTACAAGGACAACGGTTCGACGTGTCTACCAAGGTTATGTGGAGACAGGAGAGTACACCCGAAGACCAGGATCTGGAAGATCGCGCTGCACATCTGCCCACGACAATCTTTCATCGTCTTGAGTGTTTTGCGAGATCCTCGCTTGATTGCCACTAACATCCGCAATGAGCTGGAAAGGTCTTGAGACGTCAGTGTATCGGAGCGAACCGTTAGAAGGAGACTTACGGAAAGCGGCTTACATGCTAGACGTCCAGCAGTGGGCCCGGAATTGCTCCCACACCACCGCAATGCTCGTCTTGCTTTCGCTCTTGAGCATGTCAGTTGGACTATGGTCTAATGGGGACGAGTTTTGTTCACGGACGAATCAAGATTTAATCTTCGAACATCCGATGGACGGGAAAGACTGTGGAGAAGAATAGGAGAAAGTCCGTAAAAAATACTCGTCCTCATTGGACCATAGTCCAATTGACATGCTCACGAGCGAAAGCAAGACGAGCATTGCGGTGGTGTGGGAGCAATTCCGGGCCCATTCTGGACGTCTAGCATGTAAGCCGCTTTCTATAAGTCTCCTTCCAGCGGTTCGCTCCGATACACTGACGTCTCGAGACCGTTCCAGCTCATTGCGGACGTTTGTGGCAGTCAAGCAACGATCTCGCAAAACACTTAAGACGATGAAACGATCGTCACGGGCAGATGTGCAGCGCGATCTTCCAGATCCTGGTCTTCGGGTGTACTCTCCTATCTGCATATAACCTTGGCAGACACGTCGAACCGTTGTCCTTGGAATTCCTAGCGCATCGGCGACGTAACGCTGGCTCCGACCATCTTCAATTTGGGCGACGACTCTTGTGACGTTCACGACACTCAAATCCATTGTAAATGTCCAATTCTGAAACCCAAAAGAATTAGAAGTCTATCTGTTACTAACCGCAAATGCCTACTCCCACTAGTGGAAGAAAAAAGTGGCACCAGCAGTCTAAAAATTAGCAAATGAATGTCAGACTGTCGAATTCTTAAAAAGAAGTCGAAAATTCGTTATAGCTATTGTGTTCGCAACTGACGTTGTTTTTTTTTCGTTATTTGGTTGCCTCAAAGATGATATTTCTGAATTTTAAAACTTTTATAAACAGAAGCTTGCCCACTTTTTTGCTTTTCGCGATATTTCAAGTGGGCCGATTTTTCTGCCGCTCAGTGTAATACATGATATACTGTATAATACTTAATACACAAACAAACTAATATTGGAAATACAGTATATATATTAATTTTAAGTTATTACTATTATAGAAGATATTACTGAAGATATGATACCAACACAATACAAAGAATTCAAATACTGTAATACTGTACAAAGAATTCAAACTTAGACACGAGAAATGAACAAGTAATGAACGAGTAATAGACACGAGAAATGAACATGTAATAGAACAAGTAATGAACGAGTAATAGACACGAGAAATGAACAATAGAGTAATGTATATTTAATCGTAGGTTTTTATTAGTATTTCATTTTTAATTGAGATTTCAATTTGTTTTTAAACGAATTTACGTTCACAATATTTTTTATATCCGCATTTAAATAATTTTACAGTTTCAGTCCAATGAAAATGGGTAATTTTTGAGATGAAGACAATTTAAATTGAGGAATAACTTGTTTTGATATATTTCTGGTCTGATATGAGTGGATTTCTTGATGAGTAAAAAATATTTATTTATCCATTGTAAGTTAATGATTTTGTTCTTACATTTGTAAATGAAAGTAAAATGTGTCACTTTCATTACAACTTTGAGGTTTAGAAGTAATAACCTTATTGCTCACTTTTTGGATGAAAAAGATAAGGTTTAAAGCGTTGTTAGCAGAAGATCCCCATACGAGGGTGCAGTACGTTATATAAGGAAAAACAAGAATATGATACAGAGTTAATAAAACCTGTTTAATAACTACATGTCCTTAAACATGAACATTATAGCAACGCTTCTTGAAATCTTTTTTGAGCTATAATTTACATAATCATTCCACCACAAATTTTTGTCTAATATTACACCAAGAAATTTTGTTACAGCGCATCCCTTTACAGCGATTTCATCAACATTCAGCTCATGAAGCTGCACATTTCGTTTATTAGTAAAATTCATGAAATTTTTAAAAGAATCGTTGCTGTAACTATAATATATATATATATATATATATATAATATATATATATATATATATATATATATATATATAAGTGCAGATACAAGCGGAAGCATACTTCCTGCACAGAAACAATGTTAAAAAAATAAGCTGTTTTTTCTTCGTATTATGTTTTCACTGTCTAAAGTTAGACAGTTTAATGAGACAGAACTGTCTGCGGCGATCAGATCTTGAAGATGAATTGCTTAACAGTGCCAGAATAAAGATAAGAAGATCAGTAAACGGGTAAATGCAGATAACGGAAGGATTTCTGATGGTATAAAATAAGTAAAATAATTGGATAAATTTTATTCAATGGTGTATATATATATATATATATATATATATATTTATATATATATATATATATATATGCCTCCGCCTTTTCCTCACAAGTGTAATTCTTGCAACCAAAAAAGAAGGTCCCAGAACAAGACATCAATTTGAACATTTGTTGTAGTTTTAATGTATTACTTTTGTAAATTTAATTTAAAATAAATTTTCCTATGAGACCGGACTTATGGGACACCCTGTATATATATATATATTTTTTTTATTGTGATTGTATTGTAGTATATTATACATATATAATATATTGCTGTCATTTATTTATCTTTTCATTTTATTTAGTTATTTATTCATTTCTGCATGGTAACCTTTTAAAAATTTTTACCCATCATTTATCATTGACTTTTTTGGTCGACCCAACCGGAGTCGAAAGAAAACGAGTAAATGACATCTTTACGACTCTAAATATAGTACAATATATACAGGGTGTCCCGTAAGTCTGGACCCATAGGGAAAAATAATAAAATTACAAAATAGTCCAAAAATTTATTACATAATCTGTTCAAAGTGTCCGCCGTTGTGTCGCACACATAGTTGAAGACGCAATCTCCACTGCGACAGCACTTTCTGAATCACAGTCGCAGAAATTTCTTGACACGCCTCCACAATGCGTGCTTTAAGGTGGAAAATGTTCTGAAGTTTGACCTCGTACACTTTGGCTTTCAAGTGGCCCCACAAATAAAAATCATAATAAAAAATAAAAAATAAATAATAATAATAAAATAATAATAATAACATAATAAAAAAATATATTATAAATCCCTATGGGTCCAGACTTACGGGACACCCTGTACATTAAGTCATTTTGATATATATAATCATAATACACACACACACACACACCACACACACACACAATTATTAATATATATAAAATTGTGTGTGTGTGTGTGTGTGTGTTTTGTTTACTTTGAAAAATTGTATTTCGTATAATTTTCTTATCGTACATCTGGCAAACACTTTTAGTATTTTTTAACTTATTGCTCCGTAATTAAATTATTTTAACCTATCATTAATTAACAATTATACATAACTTTTCCATTAAGTTTCTGCTTTTTTATTTAGATAAATTATTTTATAAGAATAATGCGCCTCGGTGGTGTAGTGGTTAGCGTCGCTGATTACGAATCCATCGGCACCGGGATCGAGACCCGGTGACGGCAGGCGGCGCGCAACAAAACCCAGCTGTTCATCTTTCTACACAATAAATGAATTGGTTAGTAGATAAATGGTACCATGGGTAGCCTAGTGGTTAAGACGCTGGGCTGCTGGTGCGGCGTGGTTCGGATTCCACGTTAAACTGTAGGTCTAAGGTGGAGTGACGAGCTTGACCTTCGTCAGAATGAACAATTCGGGCGGAAGCAAAACCAAGGTTAATATTATTCTTGTTTAGTTGTTTGTTGTCAATAATTTTTATCTATACGTGAATATAAAATGTACAGTAGCTATATTGTTCTTAATTGAAGCTAATTACAGAAAATTACACTACAGTATTGCAACACTGGGTAGTACAAAGAATTATATAAAATATCCTCCACTAATAATCCACAAAAAATGCTTACAAACTCTCTCAATAACAATAGACAACCTCTCCAATGTTCGGAGATTTGAATATCCTAAAACTGAATGACTCGCGCGAACAACTATCGGTATCAATATGGGCAAACCTGGTAATAATACAAACTATACAGCGCCCATTCACAGGGCAATTACCCAGCATCAGACCAACCATAATCATAATACTAGGCTTCTCAATGATTTCATACACGAACCAAATTATTCAACGCAAATTGCAGGAAATGCTCTCTCGTACAAAGGAACAAATAAAGGGTGATCCAGAGAAATGGGACCCAAAAGAAACCCCTGTAACTCTTAAAGTATAAGTCCTTTTATAAAATCATACGCATCATTCGAAAGAGGGTAGTTACAAGTTTGTACAGGATTGTATAGGTTTTGACAATACAAGACAAGATAAGATACAAAACAAAATAAAAGTGTTAGTTAAAACTAACCCTTCAAGATGACTGCATGGACTGTGGAACAGCTGCGTTTCATAACAGAGCAATATTATGAGCATGGAAGAAGTGTAGTTTCAGCTCAAAGATCTTTCAAGACAAATTTTTCTGGGCAAAAGAAAATCCATTGAATATTACCGAAGTCCCGTTGCATAGTCAGCGTGTAACTGTTTGGTGTGGTCTTACTGCATCTCAGATCATAGGGCCGTACTTTTTCGAGGATTCCACCGGAAACACGGTCACTGTAAATGGTGATCGCTACGAAAAAATGTTGACCGATTTCCTTATTCCTAAATTAAGAGATCTTTGTCTAGAAAACCACTGGTTCCAACAAGACGGAGCTACCTGCCATACCACGAGGAACTGCATGGCAGTTTTGCGTCAAACGTTTCCAGGCGAGTTAATCTCAAGATTTGGAGACGTTGAATGGCCCGCAAGGTCTCCGGATTTTTCTCCCTTAGATTATTATCTCTGGGGATATTTAAAGAGTAGGGTCTACAGAAATAACCCAACGACCTTGCAAGAATTGAAGGCCGCCATCACAAATGAGATACAGGCCATACCACCGCACACTCTTGCAAAAGTGATGCAGAACTTACAAGCGAGAACACTGGAATGCTTGGCAACTAATGGAGCACATTTGAAAGGAGTCATTTTTAAAAAATAAATATTTCATAATAAACTTGTAACTCTACTCTTTCGAATGATATATAGTTTTTATGAAAGGAATTAAATATTAAGAATATTTGGCTTTTTTTTATGGGTCCCATTTATCTGGAACGCCGTACCGATAAATGTCAGAGAAGCCCCATCATTAATTTCATTTCACAAATCAATAAAGCAACACTTTATTAATTCTTGTTAATATGCTGTATGGCAGTTATATATATATATATATATATATATATATATATATATATATATATATATATATATATATATATATATATACAGTATTTTGACACTTGTAAATGTTACTAAAACAAATTGAAATCCTTTTTCTATAAATTACATAGACCTATATTATATGCAAAATTGTTCAATCAGGTGCAATCACAAATTATATACATTTTGTTTTGAAAGTTTCCATTATATTACGCATAATATATAACGTGCCACATTTACCTTTATTTCTGTTATTTTAAGATGATCTCATTGTTTATTTGTAATAACAGAAATTAATTTATTTTTACGTATTAATTTATTGTTTACTAATTGTATTATTTTTTTTATTATTTTTAAAATCATCTCAGTTTTCATTTGTAATAATAGAAATTAATCAAACGTATTATTTATTTTCTATTATTTCTATTTATTTTCTTATTTCCTACTGTAAAAAATTGAAATAAATCTCAAAGATTTTTGCGTGAAAAGCACTCCTGCTTCCCAGTAACATATTCAGATAAAAAATACTTTAACGAGATTACTCGTCACGAACTACAAAATCGAACAGAATAGGTAATATTTTGTAAATTTAAGAATGTACTATTTCACTTGAACTATTCACCACTATACAGTGTCCCATAAGTCCGGCATCATAGGAAAAATAATAAAAAAAAGGCAAAACAAAAGCTTTTATTTACAGAACGTGCTCAATATGTCCACCATTGTTTTCGATACACAAATTCAGACGTGATACCCAGTCAGCAAGCACACGGTGAATGATGTCAGGAGTAATGGTGTTACATGCCCCAATAATGCGCTGCCGCAAATGTTCAACACTCCTAATTTTCTCTGCGTATACCAGCGCTTTCAAGTGGCCCCAGAGATAAAAATCTAGTGGCGTGAGATCCGGGCTTCTAGCTAGCCATTCCACGGGCCCTCGACGTCCTATCCAATGACCAGGGAATTGTTGGTACGGGTATTCCCTTACTTGGATGCTGTAATGTGCAGGAGCGCCGTCTTGCTGGAACCATGTTGGGAAATTTCCTTCTTCGTTCAAGACACTGGGAAATGCTTCTTCCTTGAGCATACGTAGGTAGGTGCCTCCAGTGACATGTTCATCGAAAAAGAGGGGGCCTATGATGCGATCCTTCAAAATCCAAATGCCACACCATACCATCACCCGAGATGCACCTTGTTCCTTTGAAGAGGTATACCAGTGAGGGTTGTTTTGAGACCAGTAGCGGGTGTTCTGTCGATTTACCTCACCATTTCCATAAAAAACAGCCTCGTCACTGAACAGAATGGTGGACGGGAAATTGGCATCCCGAGCATATTGTCCCGTAGCCCATTCACAAAATTCCATCCGCCGGTCGGGATCATTTTCGCTTAATTTCTGTAGGATCTGAAGTTTATATGGATGCCATTTGTGAGCCTGAAGAATGCGATGGATGCTACTTTTCGACACTCCTGCCTCGGCGGACAATCGCCGAAGACTTATTGGAACTTCTGTTAAAATGAACCAGGATAACAGTCGCTGTATCATCGTCAGTGGACCTCCTTGAAGGTCCACTGCGTGGTTTATCTTCTATGGATCCTGTTTCCTTAAACTTTGCAACAAGTCTGCTAACACAACTCTGTGTTATTGGCTCGCGGTCTGAATGCAGTCTGTTAAATTCAGCAGCGGCCTCTCTTTGACTCCGATTTCCTATGAGTAGAATTATCTGGATTCGTTCCTCCTTGCTCACAGACATTATGGCCTGTAGAAAGAGAAAAATATGAATTATGGTTTGTAGAAATAGAAAAATATGAATTTCTCCTATGATGCCGGACTTATGGGACACCCTGTATAACTTATATAATGTATTCTTTTACTGAATAAAGATAATTTATTTGAATAGTTTTTAAGCAAGTTATATAAATTAAGTTTTAAATAGTCATAATTTACTGTAACAATAAAATTTAGGTAATAGGAAATTGTCATTTAGAAATAATAATAATAATAATTTGGTATTAAAACAAGATATATAGTTTCAAAAGTGCATTAAAAAAAATACTTGGGAAAATTCCGTTTTTCTTTGGGTATTTTATTTTTTTGGGTGACACTAATAAAATTTCAGAAAACAAAACCCAGTCATTACTAATTAGTAATTTTTATGCTTTTTAGAAATTTTGTTTCTAGACGAACTTTTTTCCGAAACTTCATACGCTTAATACGCCATAATTGTACCATTGGTGAAAAAGAAAAAACGTGTCAACATTATTACCTAGTATATCCAGACATATTCTTTCAGTACGTCTCGTTTTCCCCGGTAGTATCCCTATTTCTGAGCTGGTGTCCCGGCGGGGCTACGTCCTGGTCATGTCGAAACACCGTTTCCCGTAGAAATTATCGAAGTCAAGTGACATTGAGTCTGGGTAGCAACTGGATGGGTGATCGTCCTACGTGTCCAGATAATGTCGCGATCCGTGGTTCGGATCCCTCATAACCTGTAGGTCTCCTCCGTCACATGACCTTTGCTGTTAGAAAGGAGTTAAACAACAACTTGTGGCTCGCCGTCCCGGCTTCCCGACAATATGTAGCCAGAGCTCCCAAATGTACCATTTTTGTAAAATACTTAAATTCGACAGTATGTAATACAGGGTGTACATAAAGTCAGGATCTATTTTTGTGAAGCACTTGGAAATTATATGGAATTCAATCATAAAATGATAAAGTGGTAACATTTATTAAATAATTAAGAGTAGGATTCGACTTGACGCCCATCAGTATCCCTGCACAGCTCAAATCGTTCCGCAGCATTTCTAAACACATTCTGGAGCATTTGCGGGGTTATGTTATCTGCAGCAATTCGTATACGTGTACGTAAGTTTTCAAGACTCGTAATCTTCGTCTGATAGACGTGCGATTTGATAAAGCCCCATACAAAGAAATCTAAAGGGGTTAAATCTGGTGATCTCGCTGGCCAAGGTCTTTTGTTGCTTCCGCGTCCGATCCAGCGATTTGGAAAACGTCCATTTAGATAATCCTGAACAATTTTGGCATAGTGACAAGGAGCACCATCATGTTGATAGACGACGGGGATAGAATTGTTAGTACCGTCGTCTATCAACATGATGGTGCTCCTTGTCACTATGCCAAAATTGTTCGGATTATCTAAATGGACGTTTTCCAAATCGCTGGATCGGACGCGGAAGCAACAGACCTTGGCTAGCGAGATCACCAGATTTAACCCCTTTAGATTTCTTTGCATGGGGCTTTATCAAATCGCACGTCTATCAGACGAAAATTACGAGTCTTGAAAACTTACGTACACGTATACGAACTGCTGCAGATAACATAACCCCGCAAATGCTCCAGAATGTGTTTAGAAATGCTGCGGAACGATTTGAGCTGTGCAGGGATACTGATGGGCGTCACGTCGAACCCTACTCTTAATTATTTAATGAATGTTACCACTTTATCATTTTATGATTGAATTCCATATAATTTCCAAGTGTTTCACAAAAATAGATCCTGACTTTATGTACACCCTGTATATTCGATATATATATACACATATATATGTGTGTGTGTGCGTGCGGGCGTGTATGCATGTAGACAAATGGATATAAGTGGAGTGTGTGATAATTCACTGATGAAGTGGGTTAATTTTTTTGTAAAGTAACACTTTTGGTACCTCGGAAAATTGAAAAAAAAAATATATATATATATATATATATATATATATACTGTATATATATAAAATGTAGAAACATTTTTACAGTCGGAAAAAAGATATAGGTTAGGTTAGACTAGATTAGCGAGTACCTCACTATTTAATGACTTTACAGAAATAACCTTCAAACACTCAGTTGCGCCCGAAATCCTTAACACGCCTTTCTCGATTCAATAGCACTAAAGTTAGGTTAAGTTAAATTACGTTTGGTTAATTACACTGGGCAACAAAAAAAAATTTTTTTCGTGTCCCAAGAATGAAAATACCTTATTCTTATAGTATTTTCTGTGCTGAATCCAAATAAGTTTGTAAAATTTCTCTATCAGGTCTGGTTTTTGTGTGACATGCAATTTAATTTTTAAAAACCCATATAGTTACATACTTATTAAAATATGATCGAAAAGACATACCTGTAGTTTAAAAAGTAGCTTGTTTTGATTTTCTGCTGTGCTTTGCCTCAGGCATGTCTCTCTTAAGAGTCCAGCAATAGTCAGCCAGCATACTGGGGCTCCATTTGCCTTGGTAACGGTTTTCCATGGCAGAAATATCCTGATGAAAACGCTCACCATGTTCGTCGCTTACCGCACCCAGGTTTTCCGGAAAAAAGTCCAAGTGAGAGTCCAAGAAATGAACCTTTAATGACATATTGCACCCCATTGCTTGGTAAGACTTAAGAAGATCTCCTACTATTTCAGATTAGTTTTCGGCCTTGTGATTTCCCAAAAAATTTGTGCAGACACTTTTGAAACTGCCACGCAGCTTTCTCAACTTCATTCAACTCTCCTTCAAATCTCTCATCTCTTAACAATTCTCTGATCTGAGGGCCTACAAAAATGCCTTCTTTAATCTTGGTATCACTGATCCGGGGAAACTTATTTCTCAAGTATGTGAATCCTGTTTGCGCTTTAACAAAGTTTTTCATAAGTCCAAGCTTGATATGCAAAGGAGGAAGGTACACTTTCTCAGGGTCAACAAGTGAACTATTCACAACATTTTTCTTGCCTGGAACAAGTGAGGTGCGTTTTGGCCAATCCTTCTTAACGTAGTGGTTTTGCTTGTCCCTACTGTCCCACTCACATAAAAAACAACAGTACTTGGTGTAACCTAGCTGCAACCCTAGCAAAAGTGCAATGACCTTCAGATCTCCACAGATATTCCACTTATATTTCTGATACTGAAACTTTTCTAAAAGCAACTTCATGTTGTCGTATGACTCTTTCATGTTTGCAGCATGTGCAATAGGTACAGAAGGAAATTTATTTCCGTTGTGAAGAAGGACTGCTTTCAAGCTGACTTTTGAGGAGTCAATGAACAATCGCCACTCATCCACGTTATGTTCATGACCAAGAGCCCCCATGACTGAATTAACATCTTTACAAAACACAAGTCCATCTTCATGGGAGAACCATTCTTTGAATTCATCATGGCGGCTGCGGAAAAAACAAACTTTAGTGTCACGTTGCAGTAGATTCCAACCCTTTAATCTTGAACCTAAAAGTTCAGCCTGCTTCTTAGATAATTTCAAATCACGAACTAGGTCATTTAGATCTCCTTGTGACAGTAAATGTGGTTCATTGGAGGAACAGGTAGCCTGGAATGTTGGATCAGAAATGTCTTCATCTTTTTCCTCGTGATATGCTACAGCTACGTTTGATTCCTCATCACTTAAACTTACATGTTCAGGAGGATTTGGTACTGGAAGTTGAGCACTGTGGGGAACTGGTCTCATTGCAGACGGTAGATTAGGGTATTTCATAAGGCTCTTTTTTTTGAAGTGATCCCCTTTGTATTTACCAGGCAGAAATAGCAGTCTGTTGTGTGATCTTTGGGTTCCCTCCAAATCATTGGAATAGCAAATGGCATGTGACGTGAACCGTTTAGCCATCTTGTAAGTAGTCTTACACATGTCACACAACAAATGTGAGGGGCCCAACTCTTGTCCTGATCGCCTACTTTACATCCGAAATAAAGTTCATAGCATTTTTTTACTAATGGTGTAAAGTTACGTTTCTGGGATTTTAAAGTTAGATCACCACATACATAACAAAAGGAATTAGGATGATTCAGACAGTTCCGCGGCATTACAAAACATCTATATGAATACAACACTGGTGTAAAATTAACAAGAAGCAACAGACTAGCTGTTAACACTGTGACATTTACAAGCAGACTGACTTGGAGCTGCTCTACACACAGAAACTAGGCTCATGTCTGAACAGGTACAAACATGTTTCAACCTGCACAGTCTGCTGCTCCGACCAAATTTATCCTGCCAGCATTATCAGAACTTTCTCCCCAAAGGAATAAATTGTACTAATTTTACAGAAAAATTAATACAACATATATATTAATATTAATATATTTTATTATAGTTATATTAATTAATATAATATATTATTATATTTATTATTTTCATAATGTTTTATATTATAATATTGTTATATACTTAATTATATATTATAATATGTTATTATTTTTTTATCCGGTGATCATGCTAAATGAGGAAAAAATGAACATAGCGTCACAAGTAAACTAAGCCTGATAGAAAAAATCTGATTTCATATTTAGATTCAGCATGAAAAAGTACACTTAGAACACCCATCAAAACCCTTGTGACAAAATTGTTGTTGACCAGTGTTATTTTCTATATACACATGGATTTAAAGTAGTCGGTACCTCACTTATGCGGAGATGGGCACGTGTGTGTGTGTGTCCTCTTTTCTCTTCCCAAATTACGGGAGCTATTCTTGAGGCGCATAACAGAAACAGACACGCCTATATGGACAGATGGATGTGCGTTAGACAAACAAACAAAAAAAAACACGAACAAACAGTAAATGGAAGCGACTGCAAAAAAAAAAAAAAAAAGGAGCGAGCGAGCGAGAATCCCCCCACCCCCCACCCCCAAAAAACACTCTCCATACAGTTATAACTTTAAATATGATTTAACAAAGTTTCGATGGAGAGGAAATGAGAAATCAGCGGTTGGATTTGCACTCGTTTCGAGGTTAAAAAAGTGGTCTTCGAAATCCATCGGAAATTTATTGTTTCCGCGGGAAAAACTTTCTTTCGTGCTACGAAAAAAACAAACCAGGATTTTTTTTAACTCTTCTCTTGCTGAAGATTTGCTTTAAAATTTTATACGGTGTATGATGCACCTTTATTTATGTACTGTATATATATATATATATTTGTGTGTGTGTGTGTGGGAGAGAGAGAGAGAGAGAGAGAGAGAGAGAGAGAGAGAGAGTTACAAGGAGTTACAAGGAAAAGAAGTACCTCAAAAGGCCTTGCGGCCCATACCGAGGAGGTACCAATGGCAACGGGTGCCAGGGAAAATTTTGTCTTTCAAACTATGCTAGCAGTAGTAGAAAACTGGATAGAAAAGTAGAAGGCTCTCTCCCCACCCTCCGCTCCCTCCCTGCCAGAGGCAGGTACGGAAAAAGGTTGAAGAAAATACCTTGACCCTGGAAAAGTAGCCAAGGAAATTTTACAGGAAAGTGGAGAATATATAAATAGCTCTATATTTAGCTTGCTCACAGAGACACCGAGCAAGCGAACTCCTGCAGAGTTTTCTGAGGTTTTAATCTTAAACTATGAGTGTGTTCTGTACTTTGTCTAGCCTATTTTTAAACAGATTTACACTTTGACTGGAAACATCCTCTGAGGGAAGTTGGTTCCAGATATCAACTATTTTACAGGAAAAGAAATTTCCGCAGACTGAGGTCCTAAATGTCTTTACACACTCAAATAGTGTGCAAGATTTCGTCTAACCTTTTCTTGAACTGATCCACAGAGGAACTGTTCACAACTTCCGAAGGTAACCTGTTCCATGTGTCACAGATCTTATACGTAACGTAATTCCCACACACACTAGTCCTAAACCGTTTCAAATCCAACTTCCAACCATTGTTGCGAGTTGGGTTATCATTTAAACTAAACATACTTCTAAAATCGACATCGTTGAACCCTCGTAAGAGCTTGAAAAACCTCGATCAGTTGACCGCGCAGCCTCCGAGTTTCAAGCGAAAACAAGTTCAGGGCGCGTAACCGTCGATTGTAGCCCATATGCCTAACGGAAGGGATCAACTTTGTGGCCCTCGCCTGCACTCGCTCCAGCCTCTCAATATCTTTCCTGAGGGTGGGCGACCAGAACTGCACAGCATACTCCAGGTACGGCCGAACAAGGGAATTGTACAGTGAGAGCACAATCTCCTTGTTCCGAAACTGAAATTGCCTCCTGATATAACCCAATAGTTTCTGGGCTTTCTTTTCCATCTCTACACACTGTTTCGTAAACTTAAGGTCGCTGCTAAATAGCCACCAAAAAGTCCTTTTCTAAATCAGTCACCTCGATATTACTGCCCAACATCGAGTAGTCCGACTTGGGATTGGCGTAGCCAATGTGCATCACTTTGCATTTACCCAAGTTAAACGGCATTTGCCATTTTTCGGACCACTCTCTCTATCCTACCTAGGTCCGCACGCAGTTCCTCGATCGCTTCGGGCGTCCCAACATTGGCCCCAAGCTTGGTGTCATCAGCGAATTTGGCGATCCGACTGACGATGCCACCGTCGATATCATTTATGTAAATGGTAACAACAGTGGCCCCAAAACGGAACCCTGAGGAACCCCACTAGTGACCGAGGCCCAACCCGAACTAGCCCCTTTAATTACCACCCTCTGCCGCCTATTCCTTAGCCAGTTTTCAATCCACCTACCTATTTCCCCACCGATACCCAGCGCGCACTTTCGCCATTAGCCGGCGGTGAGGTACCTTATCAAAGGCTTTCTGAAAGTCGAGATAAAGTTATTTAATCGCCCTACTCTTATCGTACTCACTCAACATGACGTGGAAAAACTCGAGCAAGTTGGTGAGACACGACCTATGCCGTCTAAACCCATGTTGGGATCCCCAAGCAGCTTGTAGGAATCCAAATGGTCAACGATTCTATCAGCTATTATCCTTTCTAATAATTTACCTACAACTGAAGTGAGACTAATAGGACGATAGTTCCTGGACTTTCGTGATCCCCTTTCTTAAAGATAGGGGTCACGTTGGCCTCTCTCCAGTCACCAGGCACCTGGGCCCATCTCCAACGATTTGTTGAAGACTGTAGCCAGGTGGGGAGCCACCTGGTCGCGCACTTCTCGCAAAACACTGGGAGAAACTGGTCTGGCCCAGGAGCCTTAAACGCGCTCAGTTTGTCTATTCTATGAGCAACGACTGTCGCGGTACATCTAACACTATCCAGGTCAGCACCTTCGTGCCTCACAGCTGGCTCGGGGATGACGCGGGTATCCTCCCTGGTGAACACTCCCGCAAAGTACTCATTAAGCACCTTAGCGATGTCCGCGTCGGAGGTCCGCAGAACGCCGCTTCCGTCCTTTAAAGGACCTATCATGCTTCTAATAGGCTTTCTACTATTAACATAACTGAAGAACTCCTTAGGGTTCCTCTTGCAGAGGCTTGCCACCCGTAGTTCTTCGTTACGTTTCGCTAGCCTAACCTTCGCCTTCACTTCCCTACACAGGCGGACATACGCTTCAGTGTTCTCGTGGGAACGATTGGCCTTCGCCCTCCTATACACTACTTTCCTATTTCGGATAGCCGAAGCGATGCCACGATTGAACCACTTAGGCTGCGTTGAAGCAGGGGTGACCAGTTTTGAGGGTATGGCAGCAGACTGCAGCACCATAAGAGGAGGGAGGAGAAAAGAGAGAGGAGGGAGGAGAGAGAGAGAAAAGAGAGAGGAGGGAGGAGAGAGAGAGAAAAGAGAGAGGAGGGAGGAGAGAGAGAGAAAAGAGAGAGGAGGGAGGAGAGAGAGGAAAAGAGAGAGGAGGGGGGAGAGAGAGAGAAAAGAGAGAGGAGGGGGGAGGAGAGAGAGAAAAGAGAGAGGAGGGGGAGAGAGAGAGAAAAGAGAGAGGAGGGGGGAGAGAGAGAGAAAAGAGAGAGGAGGGGAGAGAGAGAGAAAAGAGAGAGGAGGGGGGAGGAAGAGAGAAAAGAGAGAGGAGGGAGGAGGGAGGAGAGAAAAGAGAGAGGAGGGGGGAGGAGAGAGAGAAAAGAGAGGAGGGAGGAGGGAGGAGAGAAAAGAGAGAGGAGGGGGGAGGAGAGAGAGAAAAGAGAGAGGAGGAGGAGGGAGGAGAGAAAGAGAGAGGAGGGAGGAGAGAGAGAGAGAGGAGGGAGGAGAGAGAGAGAGAGAGGGAGGAGAGGAGGGGGAGAGAGAGAGAAAAGAGAGAGGAGGGGGGAGAGAGAGAGAAAGAGAGAGGAGGGGGGAGGAGAGAGAGAAAAGAGAGAGGGGGAGGAGGGAGGAGAGAAAAGAGAGAGGAGGGAGGAGAGAGAGGAGGGAGGAGAGAGAGAGAGAGGAGGGAGGAGAGGAGGGAGGAGAGAAAAGAGAGAGGAGAGGAGAGAGAGAGAGAGGAGAGGAGGAGAGAGAGAGAGAGGAGGGAGGAGAGAGAGAGAGAGGAGGGAGGAGAGAGAGAAAAAGAGAGGAGGAGGAGAGAGAGAGAAAAAGAGAGAGGAGGGAGGAGAGAGAGAGAAAAGAGAGAGGAGGGAGAGAGAGAGAGAGACAATAACAAAAACACTAAAACGCTTACGTTATATTAGTTAACGTACATACATTTTAAAAAACCTTAAGAAAAGACAAGACTGTCTTAGACTTTCGTAAATAAAAGTGAAGAATCTATTCAATACAGCCCAAATTTTGGACAAACTGAATAATGGCGTCTTTCCAACTGAATTCATCATGGAACTTCAGAACAATAAACAGCTTCCATTATTTTTTAGATATATTATCAAATACTGCTTAGTAAGTATTTCCTATTATGAGAAATTCTCGCCCCCTTTTTCTAATCCCCCTCCCTCCCTTCCGGTCCCATCCTGCTTTATAAAGTGACAGTCTCCTTGTAACCATTTTTATTCGCGCCTGATGAAGACTTTAAAATAGGTCGAAAGCTCGTGGTTCTAATAAA
>JAJOZX010001273.1:252500-270000 GCA_023014485.1 Bathynomus jamesi | reverse complement strand
AGGCTTGCTCTACACCAGTGATGCACAAACCCTGGCACGCGGGCCAAATGTGGCCCCCACGGGTCTTTTCAATTCACATTTTTCACATGAAAAGGGTAGCTACCAAAAGAAAAATCTGAAATATTACCCCTGGTTATAAAAATGCATATTTATAAAAAATAAGAATATCTATATATCTGGCCCCTACATATAAAACAGATGGTTGGTTTGGCCCTCACATCAAAAATGTTTGTGCACCACTGCTCTACACAAACTGGACCAAAAACCACAAGTATCCGCAATCGCAAACCGTCCGTACACAGGCCTGTATTTTGTCTAGAATAATATTTATTAATATATATATATATCTGTACATTCGACACAGAAGAAATTGATTTTGTAAACTCAAACTGAATAGAATTTAAAGACTGCGTCTTACGCTAGAATAACCTACAAAAAAAAAGACTAAACCCGGAATAAAATTTGGGAAAAACTTTAATACCTTACCTTTCCCTTGTTTTGCAGTTACGATTTTAATATTTCTTCTTTATAATCCAGTTTAGTCCGTCCGTTCTCATTTTTAGAGATATCACCGAGTTTTTCCCTCATCATTCCCGTTATGACCGTTACACCATTTATTATTATTATTATTATTATTATTATTATTCGTTTTCTTACTAATTGCAGACAGAACACCCTTGTTCTCACTCCAGTTCTCTTTCAACTGTTTTCGAGTGTTTTAATTTTGCCTATTGTCTATTTCCGAAACTTTATCGTCTCATTATCTATCCACCAACGCTCGTATTTCCCTTCACGTTTGCACTTCCGTATCTCATTATATAACTGTTTGATGTGCCCGAAACTATATTTTATATATATAGTCTTATACCATATAAATAATAATCAAATTGTTTACTTCAATAACATATTCCAAGAAATAAAAAATTTAAAAAAGTTTCCATACGTTTAAGGTGCTTCGACATTTTGTCCACTAAACTGAACAAAATATATATGACCCAAGTTAAACACTCTATAAACATACAATGCTCGATAATACCTCTTACACGTCCCGTTATACGATTTAATATTTATAATATGTATGGTTCATATACGTAAGTGCGTCTAATTATACATTATAACTGATAAATTAAAGAAACTTAGGCCTTACTTTCCATTTCCAGCAGTATCCATTTTGAAACTCATCGAACTGTTATTTTTGACAGTATAGCCAACCATTGACGTTTGGCACAAACTTTCAGCCATTTTCTTTAAATTCAAATCAAATTTCTTGGAAACAAATAATATATTTGAACAGATACTAGTTCGTTTTAAATGCTCAGCATACTTGATTAACACAATGTAAGAACGGATCAAATAACCATGGAGGTCAGACTTTAAATCTGTTTTCTCTACTGCTCTGTTACTGCTTTAGTTCATTAGTGACGAGTTATAAAACTTTTAGTGAAGAATTCTTCAAAAGTCTCGAATGTGGAGAAAATTCTGATATATATATATATATATATATATATATATATATATATATAAACTCAGGATGGTCCCCTGAGAAACTTATATGTTAAACACAGACCGTGCATGAAACAAGGAACTCTTCTGGGAAATTACATCTACTATAGTTCGAATAAGTAATGATAAATGACAAATACTATAGTTTCTTGCGTATATTGAGGTTCTGAATGTTCTGAATGTAGTAGGCTAGGTGTAAGCTGTAAACCCTAGATCCTGTCCCAAAGCTGGATCATATCTGCTTTGCAGATAGCTGGTGAGGGAAGCTATATTTTGGAGCCTCTTTGCGAGTAACCCGGTGCCCACGTTGACCTTTCCATCATGAAAAAGAAAAACTATAGTATTTGTCAGTTATCATTACTTATTCGAACTATAGTGAATGTAATTTCCCAGAAGAGTTCCTTGTTCCATGCACGGTCTGTGTTTAATATATATATATATTATATATATATATATATATATACACACACAGGGCCTATCAGAGGGGGGGGTCTAGGAGGGCCATTTGGCCTGGGCCTCAAGCTTAAGGGGGGCCTCAAATTTAGAAGCTTTCGGGTTTGAATATAATGTTTTGCAGTGAAAGTAATAATTGGGTTTAGCTATGGGCCTCAAAAGCTGGAAGTGTCCAGGGCCTCTCTGAACCTCTGAGAGGGTCTGTATATATATATATATATATATAATCATCGATGCGTTAAATAGTTTAAGTGAAAGTATGAAGAGTTAAATATCTTTTTACACACACACACACACACATATATATATAATATGTGTGTGTGTGTGTGTGTATGTAAGCATCTGGGCATAAGTGAGGTCTGGTGTGTGATAACTAGAGTTAGGATTGATAGGCACTAAAAAATCAATAATAGGTAGGCAAAAAGGCACTAAAGAAGCCCTAAAAAAGTCGCTTAAATAGGCACTAAAAGCTAAAAAAGGCACTTAATAGGCATTTCTATTTTCCCACTTTTCTCTTATTATTGTTGATTTACAGTAAACCTTTGCAGTTCTGATGAATATCAGGATTTTTATTGTAAAAAATAAACTAAACATCTCAAAAACCATCAAACATTTTATTTGAATCAAAGTAAAATCCAAACATTTAAACTATCTTCTTACAAAAACTCGACTAAACTATAAATTGAAATGGCAATTGATGATTAAAAATTTTTCAAGGTTCTGTGGCTTAAATTGACATCGCCTGTCACTCAATACATTTTTATATCGAGAAAACGACCTTCCGACATCGGAAGACGTAATTGGTGCGAACTTCAAAGATGCTAATTCGCTTGGCTCAAAGTCCAGAACCTCCTGACACTCCTTTGAACACTATTGAAACGTTCACGTTTGCCAACCAGGATTGCGTCTGAGAACATTTTCAAATTTTGCTATCACTTCTTTCCCTACGTTACCAGGAACCTGGCTCAGCTCCTTCCTTAAATTTTGAACTATTTCCACTGCTTCAACAAACGGCAGGCCTCTCTCCTCCAGCTTGGTTATGGTCCCTGGCACCCGTCCGAAATTGGCCATGATGTAGGCCAGGTCTCCTCGAAGGGTTAGACACGATAAGGCCTCCTTCGCTTCTCCTATCACGACTGCCTCATGCTCGTCTAAGTTTTCAACGACCTGCAACAAAAACCAGAATTAAGATGAAATGTGCTTTGCTGCTTTTGAAATGGCTGTAGAAGAATGTACTAATTAAACTGAATATGTTTCGTACCTTGGCAATTTCGCTGATATTTTCAACATAATACATGGCAGCTTGAAGCCAGGAAACCCATCGAGTCAAAACTGGCTGAGGTGGCAAGGGTGTTTCTGGAAGAGCTGCCTTGAAAGCAGCAATTCGTGAAGGTTCCTTGAGAAAGACCTTCTTCACCGACGATACAAGTGCATTTACGTTCCGAAAATGTCCCCGGATGTTTTCTGCCACCCGATGGAGAGCATGAGCCAGGCAAGTCACATGCTGAAAAACATTACTGAAAAACAAACTTAATTACTGCGCCATGCATTAAAATAAATCAAATTAACAACAAACAAAAAGCTATTATTCTCTATTCATTATAAGAACCCAACTTAACTTAATAATTTCTTTAGATACCAATCTTTTTTTTTTCAGAAACTACAGAAAACGACAATTTTTAGGGTAACTAAATTATAAAATGCATTAGTCGAACGTCGAAGTTGGTTGTTCGATTAATTAAATTAATATTAAAATAATTTAAAACAATTTGTTTTTCACCACTCTTTACCAATTTATCTTTAGGATGCTATTAAATTCGAAAAAGCTCACATTATCACTCATTGTTGGAGCGTCAAATTCCCTCGCATGCATTTGTTTACATCGAGTGGGTTTGTTATTTTGGATAGAGAATAAAAAATGTTGCAACGTACCTCTTTGGAACGAGGTTGGCAGAAAATAACTCTACCATCCGTAGTGAAGTTTGAGTCCTTCTTGATCCACTGCCTGAACAGAACACTTTTGGCTGTCTTGTCCTTAGGCATTTTTTCTCACTTATAAAAAAAGCTGTAAGCACAAACGTGAGATTTTATTTAGCAAAAGCACTTGAACAAAGACACCACGTTGCACGCACCAAATAAAATGATCGAGGCCGAACGCGTCACAATGACGTATTGTGATCTGATTGGCTGTATTTGGCTGACGTATTGTGATCTGATTGGCTGTATTTGGCTGACGTATTGTGATCTGATTGGCTGTGCTGGTTGCCTCAGGACTAGCCTCGGTTTTTCCATCCCCTGCCCTATTTAGGCCTACAAGTTTAAAAAAAATGCGAGTTATTTTGCTTTACTTAGTACAATAAAATTAAAAAAGGCATATATAGGCACGTATTTTAAAATTAGGCACTAACCATCAAAATAGGCGTTTATAGGCACTATAACATTTAATTATATACATCCCACAGTCCCGAAATGGATTTCTCTAAAAGAAGCCTATGAATCTATAAACGGGAATAAAAAAGGCAAAAAGGGCAAAATCCGGTCTCTAGTGATAACTCACAGATATAGTGGAGTAATATTTTTTGGTAACTCGAAACATTAAAATATTTGTATAAAAATCTAGAAATTTTTTTATTATCGGGAAACAGATATGTTGGTCCTGATTAGGTTAGGTTACGCTACGCTAGGTTAGTTAAGGTTTGGTTAGGTTAAGTTGGGTTAGACTGGAGAGTACTTCACTATTTAATGACTTAACGGTAAACAACCATCGAGCCCTCAATTGCGTCCCAAACACTTATCGCGCCTTTCTCTGTTCGTTGGCACTTACTCGTAGGTTAGATTAGGTTAAATTAGATTCGATTAATAAGATTTCAGAGACAGTTTAAAAAAAGTCGAGCCTCACTTATGCGATGGTGCCCACGTGTGTGGATGTGTTTATTCTTGGCTATCTTACGAAATCGCGACAAACTTAGGATACACACCTAGCTTATTGAGACATAAGTGGTTTCGCTATAGGTTGACTTATTTTTTATTGTGATCAAATTTCATGAAAAAGGAGATATAATGGTTAGGTTAGCTTAGGTTCAGGTTAAATTTGGTTAGACTAGGTTAAGTAAGGTTTAGTCAGAATAGGTTAGATTAGGTTTAGTTAGACTATGTTAGTTACGGTTTCGTAAGTAGCCAAACGTGTGTGTGTGTGTGTGTGTGTCTCTCTCTCTCTCTCTCTCTGCTATATATATATATATATATATATATATAATATATATATATATATATATATATATATATGCCCGAACAAGTGGAATGCCTTGTTGATTAAAAACTGTAAGAATGAAATAGTTATACCCCTAAATTGGACTTGGATTTCCCCTGGTCACAGGGGAAATATCGAGCATCCTGAAAAGAGTGAACGTCGTCCCTATATATAAAGGAAGGAATAGGTCTCGAGCAGAGAACTATAGACCGGTATCACTGACATCCCATCTCACTAAAATATTTGAAAGAATAGTCAGGGAAAAAATCTATGATCTTTTTGTTGACACAGGAAAGATTCAGTGAGAACTAGCACAGATTCTGATCAATAGATCGTGCCTATCACAGCTAATAAAACACTATAACAATATCATAGACGCACTTAAAAGCAATGAGAACCACGATGTAATTATACGGATTTTGCTAAAGCGTTCGACAAATATGATCAATAAATAATTGATCATGGTATAATAGCACATAAAATGACATATGGGAATAATAGGCAAAGTGGGAAAATGGATCTACAACTTCCTCAGGGAACGTCAGCAAGCGTAAAAATCCAAGGTATATCATCATCAGAATCGGAAGTACGCAGCTCAATTCTACAAGGAACAGTATTAGCCTAACTCTTATTCATTATCATGCTGACAGACATAGACGATGAAGTCGCAGACAACAGCATGGTAACATTATTTGTTAATGATACAAAGATCAGTAGAAAAATCGGCAATCACAAGAGGTGAAAGCCCTACAGAGGGATACGAACAGAATATACAAATGGTCAGACGACAATAACATGAATTTTAACACCGAGAAACTTCAGCTCTTCAGATATGCAGGGTGGCCCATAAGTCCCAATCGGTTATAATCAAAACCAAAATATAAAACATCAAACAAAGTAAAAAGTTTATAATAAGTTTAGAAATATTTATTGATTATTTTAAAATATTTTTTTTTAATTTACAGTATAACAAAAATGTAATTTTTTTTAATCATTTTTAAAATCCGCGAGATGGATTTTCGCTATAATTATAACCGATTGGGATTTATGGGCCACCATGTAGAAAAAATGAAGAACTTAAACAGCATACTATGCCCCAGATAGACAGGAAATTCAGAAAAGCACAAAAGCAATAGATTTAGGGGTTAAAATGATCAACGATGCGAAATATGAAGAACAAAATCAGAACGAGATAAACAAAGCAAAAAGAGTTACGGGAAAGTTGCCGAAAACTTTTAAAAGATGGGACGAGAATGTAATGATTCCCATGCTGAAAACACTGATCGTGCCAAAACTTCAATACTGTTCAGTCTTGGCGTCCCCATATAAAAAATAAATTAATAAACTAGAAGAAATTCAAAGAAATTTCACAACCAAGATTGATGACTGCAAAGAACTCGACTACTGGGAAAGACTTCGTAAATTAAATCTATATTTGCTAGAAATTCCGGAAAAAGAGAGAGATACACCATAATTTAAACATGGGAAGTAATAGTAAAACTGGTACCTAACCTCAAACTGAACCCAGTAATCACCCAAACAATACCGGAAAATAGGAAAAGTAAAATTTGTTGTATTACCAAACTGAAGGCCCGACAAGGGACACCCTCAACTTTGAAGGAAAATGGTTTGGTTGTCAGGGGGGACCAAAACTTTTTACCCAGCTCCCAAAGGACATCAGGAACATCACTGGTGTCAAAGATGAAGTCTTCAAAAAAAAGACTATGCCTGGCTCAGGACGGTACCGGATGAGCCGGGTGTGCCTGGCTGTTTGCGAAGGAGATCGCAAGAGAGAAACTCGTTCCTTTACCAGGCCAGGCCTAGAGGTGGTGCCACTAGCTTGACCTTCATGTGAATAAAGACTAGTGCACGGAACCACTACCATATATATATATATATATATATGATACACATAGACCGTGCATGGAACAAGGAACTCTTCCAGGAAAATTAAATTCACTATAGTCCGAATAAGTAATGGTAAATGACAAATACTATAGTTTTTTTCTTTTTCATGATGCTAGCCCGACGTGGGCAAGGGTCACTCACAAAGAGGTCCCAAAAATATAGCTTTCCTCACGCAAAGCAGATATAGCTGGGCTAGGCTGCTTTAAACCCTAGATCCTGTCCCAAAGCTGGATCCTATCTGGGGATATATATATATATATTTGGAAAATAGTAGAGGTACTAGTCCCTAATCTTACTTTGAACCCTATAACCACTCAAACAACAGTGGACAGTAGAAAAAGAACACTGTGTCCTGTTCCCAAATTAAAGGCTAGACAGAAAACATCCTCAACTCTGAAGGAAAATAGTTTTGTTGTGAGAGAACCAAGATTGTTCAACCAGCTGCCCATTGAATAAAGGAACACGAGTGGTTTAGCGATGGATATCTTCAAAAGAAGACTAGACACCTGGCTCAGAACAATTCCAGATGAGCCAGGCGTACCTGGTTCTGTAGGGTGGAGAGCACAAGAAGCCAACTCTTCACTTCACCAGGCCAACTCAAGAGGATGAGCAATCAGCATGACCTTCGTGAAATGAGGAATCATCGCACGGAGCATTTGAAAAGTTGAAGGATATACGTATATATACTATAACCCTCCTCGGTAGCCTAGTGGTTAAGACGTTGGTTTGTTGATCGAGAGGTTGTGAGATCGAGTCCGGGAGAGGACTTTGCGTCCAAAAAAGAAAATTATTAACTCACACGAAAGAAACAAAAGAAACAATGATTGAATTACTTGCATTGAACAATCCAAGTTTAAAAAATGTCATATCACGTTTGTTTTTAACCCTATAAGAACGCATGACGGTTTTATACTTAATGATGTGATCATATCTCTCCGTTTAATACGGAATTGGGATTACGTCTCGCCCTCGTCGCAACACCGCTTCCCGTTAGATCACTAAGGTTAGACGACTTTGGGTCTAATTAGTAATTGGATTGGTGACCGTTTTCTGCGTTCAGATGATGTACGGACCCGTAGATGGTTCGAATCATGAACGATATTCTTTGCCCTTTCTTCCCAATTTGCCATTCTGAATAACAAAAGTAATTGCAGTTTACAATATTTTGCTAAATAATATATTTTAGAAATCTCTGCAAACTATTTAAAAAAATAAATCTCAGTGGTTTTGTCTACAGGGTGGCCCATAAGTCCGAATGGGTTATAATTAAAGCGAAAAGTCCATCTAGCAGATTTTTTTTTAAAATAAAAAAAAAATTAAAAACAAAATAAAAATGTTTTAAAATAATCAATAAACCTTTCTAAACTTATTATAAACTTTTTACTTTGTTTAATATTTGGTATTTTCACTTTAATTATAACCGATTGGGACTTATGGGCCACCCTGTACTATCTCTGTTGAATTAAAGAAACATTTTTTTTTTTTAATCTATCAAAATATATAATCAGAAGAGGTAAAACGTACTTATTAATACTTAATTGATCAGTTTATTTAAGTAACATAATTATACTTTTCCTTTCCTCGAGTTTTCATAAGCCATTTCTTTCTTCGAACTGGGTTACGTCGTAGCCAATGTCGTAACACCGCTTCCCGTTGATAAACGAAGTTAAGTGACATTCGGTCGGATAGTAGATAGATGGAAGACTGTCCGCTGCGTCCATGGTTTGGATCCCACGTAAAGCTGTAGGTCTCCTCCGTCCTATGACCTTAGATGTTGCGAAGGAGGTTAAACAAATCTAATCATTATTATCTTTTTCGAACTTCGTAGGTTTTTACAATGAACTTCTACAGTTCCCACGAATGATAACGATAACAGTTTTATATTTTACACATTTTATATAATAATAATGGATTTTAGCGAATAAGGTTTATTGATATTTGGTTTCGAACATGACACCTACACGTGTTTTGCATAAATCAAAGGTTTTATAACGTAAAATATAAGCTATTATATATATATATATACAGGGCGTCCCAAAAAAATGTATACACACTTTAAATACTTATAAAGGCAGTGTTTATTAAAATACATTTCATTTTCACAATGTAGTAGAATCTACAGACATTATTTAATTGTTTTGTCAACGCCTGTTTTCAAACTGACGTCCGTTCTGGTCCAGGCACTGCTGATAACGCGAAGCAATGGAATCGCAAACATCACGAAACATTTCGTTTGGTATTTGTGCATTCTCGTTCAATGGCTGCTCTCATTCAGCGACTGTTGCAGGTTTTATAGCGTAGACTTTGTCTTTTAAGTATCCCCATAAAAAAAAGTCTAGTGGTGTGAGGTCTGGTGAACGCGGAGGGTATTCTACGAAACCCCTTCGTCCAATCCACATCCACATCGTGCCAAGTACCACTCGCAATACTCCCTCTTCGGTCCGGATCATCTTCATTAATAGCATGGACTAATCTTGGAATGTAACTTTTCCATTGACAGCGCTTCAAAATGCGTTGGACAGACGATTCTGAAATTCCTACCTCACGACTCGCTTGCCGCACAGATTTTCTTGGACTTTGGTGATACGTTTCCAGTACTCTTCTTGCTTTGTGGGGCTTGTCGATGTCCGTGGTCTTCCGGAACGCTTCTTGTGGACATTCTGAACAGTTCCATCGGCTTCAAACTTATCTCTAATTCGAGTGATGGTAAGTCGCGTTGGTGGATCTGTTTGAAACTCCCTCCTAAACTGTCTTTGCACTTCAACTGCGTTTTCACACTTCCAGTAGCATTTTAGAATGAATTTCCTTTGTTCAAAGCTTAGTCTGACTGCCATTATTAATTCTAATGGGTTTAACTTGGAAAGAAAGAAACATCAATTGAGCTATCAGCTGTTAAAGTGTGTATACATTTTTTTGGGACGCCCTGTATATAAGTTTATACTGTATTATGCAAAAATTCTAATTGCAATTATTATTGTAATTAATTGTAGTTGCAATAATAGGTAATAATAATGCAAAAAAGAATTTCAAATTTATATTAATTAAATATATCTAAAATAATTTGTATAGTCAGAAAAATTTTATAGGTTTCCACCTCTATCCAAATTGTACAGGGTCCCTCACCCTATACTTGTAAAAAATGGTTCAGGGGTAAAGGGAGTTATAGAACACACTGTATATTAAATTCACAGTGATAGCTCGGTGGTACATAATATTCCAGAACCTTTCTCTAAGCCTTCGCCGCCCTGGACCCCAGTTTAAATGTTTTGCCTTATTTCGTGTTGTCGTATATTCGAATAAAATATTAGGATCCACTCGCGTTTCTTTCTCATCGTAACATTTAAGTTTTAAACGTTCTTAAATGGGAGGGGCGAGTGTGTTACTAAAACCTTCCCTTATTCTCCCTTAATGTGTACACTAAATTTGGTGCAGATTACCCTAGCCGTTTAAACTTTGGTGCAGATTACCCTAGCCGTTTAAACGTCTACATACGAACATTTATATATATATATAATAGGCATAGATAAACAAGTGCCCCAATCATCTTGGTTTGTTAGGGATAACTTTACGTTTCAAGATTAGCTCATCTCATCATCATGATCATCTAATCCTGTTGAAGATACGATTCCCTAGAACAAGATCGACTGGTGATATATATATATATATATATATATATATATATATATATATATATATATTATATATTATATATTATATGTGTATAGTATACGTATTAAAATATACATACTGAAATCAATGTGAAAGAGTATTTATATCTTAACTTTTCATGGCCGAGTAACGTGACGACTTGCAAAATCCATATCTTCAGTGACATTGGTTCGAATTCCACCGCAGTAAGGTAAATTTGTTTCTAATTCATTTAATCTTAAAACTTAACTTCTTGTTAGCATGTTGTTCTTCATTAACATAAAAATAACATGCATGTAATTACACTCGGTTAATGAAAATTAACTGAAGTGGTATTTAATTGACATTTCCTCCAGTAGATGGTGCCATCCACTTCGATTAAATTATTTTCAAGGAATCAGTTCTACAAAAAGTATTTCATCAAGTATGGAAGTTTGGTGAAAATACTATCATCACCTGAGGGCATTTGGTCGATGAAGAAATTTCGCACATCTTAATGAAAATTGCCGTCTCTGTGATTAGAAAATATTCCTGGAGTCCGCAATTAAGTCACGGACTCTCTTTACCTTTTTCCAGATTAGGAAACTCCCGGCCCCCCCAATTCGGAATTCACGCTTCGAGCATTCTCATTTTCGGAATGAAATTGGGGTGAAAATGTCACGGAGTGGAAAGTAATCTTTACTTACTCTATCGTATTTTAAAAAGATAACAGTTAAATACTGGATTTACTAATTACAATTATGGTATTAAAATATGCATATAGAAAATAAAAAATTATATATAGGGCTGAAATCGGCTTCGGCTTCGAGACTTTGTTATTTGTATAGTTTGAGGGGTTTTATTTTTTATTTAACTAGTTTAATATTTTTTTATTATTAGCAATACTAATAACCAAAAATAGTTAACCTAACTCGTCTTCCTTGTCCAGGTTCTATAAGACTTGGATTTGGCTTCGGTTTCGGCTTCCTGACTTTTAGAGAGAGAGAAGAGAGAGAGAGAGAGAGAGAGAGAGAGAGAGAGAGAGAGAGAGAGAGAGAGAGAGAGGTTATAGATTAAAATCTCTACAAAGTTTTGAGTTGAAAAAAATTACAAGAAAGTACTCTATACATCTTTCGACTTTTCGAAAATTATTTCTTCTCAGGTCACCACAACTCAAAGCTCGATAAGTTAAAAAAAAAAAATTTCGTAATTAAATGAAAGTTTTATTTACTTTCATCGATAGAATAAACAAAACGTTCGCAAAAAAAAAAAATGCACAAACGTGTGAAAAAACATTCTGAACTATATATTATTTCTATCTTTAACATTACAGTATATTAACTTGAACGTTCATAAAACCTTCGAATGGAAGAACCCAAATGGGCTTTTTGTTACTTTAACTTTCCAAGTAATAAAAAGAAAGGGTCAAAAAGAGAGACAGTAAGTTCCCTGTTAGCGTCTATACGATAGTCCCGAATTTGGAACCTGAGAGGAACCTTTCCTTAAATTGTTTTGACATTTAATTCGCAACCCAAACGATTTAAAATCTGCATCTTACACTTTACTGTTTACAGTGCAGGGAATCGGCATTTTAGGACAAATAAAATTACCAATGGTTCCAACATTTCTGAGAATTTCAGGTTTGTTTTCATTTTTCACTTTAACGCAAAATGAACGTTCCAATACTGGAGTCGTTTCATATTCTAAGAAAAAAACAATTATAAATTATTAAACATCTTCATTTAACCTAAAATTAACAACTTCACTGATGATGGCAGATGAGTTCTTCCGATACGTCTGACATTGTAAAAAATGTTAGAATAAGTGTTGGGCATTTTTATATATATATATATATATATATAAGCAAACAACCACAAGGAAAAGGAAACACAAAGTCCGAGCGCTTTCGTGATATATTCACATTATCAAGGAGGAACAGATATATATATATATATATATATATATATATATCAGGTTGTAACATAAATTCTGCTCGATTAGAAAACGGACGATAGATAATTAATAGAATAACCTCAAGATGATGTGAAATAGTTTTGGGATTAAACTATTGAGCCTACCAAGAAATGTCACCATCCAAATTATTAGGCCAAAGGCATAAAATATCATCCATATACCTGAACCAAACAAGGTTAAAATTAACAATAGTAGGCAAAATTCTGCTTTCAAAAAATTCCATATATAAGTTAGCCAATACCGGTGAAAGGTATATACAGGGTGTCCCAGAATTAACTATCTTTTTCAATGAAATCGGACAAATTTTTTAAAAACACACTTTTATTTATGTTTATCATGTTTAATATGTGTTAAAAATGTATAAATTTCTAAATTTTTTTCATAATTTTATTTTCATAATTTTTTTCATTATCTGGTCCAATGAAAGACCGTCTGAAGTCATAGAATGGCAAAGAGACTCTCCAAAAGTTAACGTGTGGCTTGGAATGACCAAATCCAAAATTTATGGCCCATTCTTCTTTGCGGAAGCAACTGTAACAGGTACCGTCTACCTTGATATGCTTCAGCAGTTTCTCGAACCACAGCTTCTTGATGATGGCATTCTTGATAATGTTGTGTTTCAACAAGATGGAGCACCATAAATTTTGGATTTGGTCATTCCAAGCCACACGTTAACTTTTGGAGAGTCTCTTTGCCATTCTATGACTTCAGACGGTCTTTCATTGGACCAGATAATGAAAAAATTATGAAAATAAAATTATGAAAAAATTTAGGAATTTATACATTTTTAACACATATTAAACATGATAAACATAAATAAAAGTGTGTTTTTAAAAAATTTGTCCGATTTCATTGAAATAGATAGTTAATTCTGGGACACCCTGTATATGAAAATGAAAATGAAAAGGTTTATTGGCAGACTATAGTCCATATGACAAATATTATTTATACAATGACAGTTCATATACTAACGATAGAAATATATACAATTGATTAGAAATAATACTGCACTGTCGAAGTTAAGTGGAGCTACAGACAGACGTTTTTGTACCAAGAAGTCCATAGCTTAGGCCTTAGAGGATAAATGGCAGGACTCATGGATAGCTTGGATGATCGGGTTGATTGATTTTTTAATTCTTTGCATTAGACTGTGTTGAGCACGTCTTGTTACCTCTTGGAAGCTCGGGACATTGCGGGTAGCAAACATTTGCGAAGCTGAGCATCTCGGGGGTAATTTATGTAAGAGTCTAAAAGACCTGTTGTACAGCAAATTTAGGGTTCTGCCAGAACCTTTTTTATAATTCACCCAGAGTTGCTGACCGTATATATTACTGCAGAAAGTATATATATATATATATATATATATAGTATCTTATACGATAGTCTTCGGGCGGTTGATGTAGTGTATTTAGATTTTCAAAAAGCGTTTGACACCGTACGACACAAAAGACTCATTGAAGAAACTAAGACTCATGGAATCAGGGGGGGATAGTAATAAATTCGATAGAAGAGTGGTTGCGAGGTAGGAAGCAGAGGGTGGTCGTTGATGGAGCGGAGTCGTCTTGGGCTAATGTAGCGAGCGGCGTTCCTCAGGGTTGCTTTTTCTTATTTACAGGGTGTCCCAGGAGGAAATGTCAAGAATGCACCAGTTCACTCTGGGTATTTCTAAGTAGAAAGTATCATATCGATACAGGCCTCTACATTTGGGTAATTAAAACATAATAAAAAGGCGATCTTAGATACTATTTACTGACACTTGTAGTTTACAAAAAGTACAAACATACAATACACTATTGCACTTATTGCAGAATGGTTTCAAAGTGACCCCCTCCTTCAATGCACGCGGCGAGCCTCCGATCCATCGAGTCTTGCCAAGGAAAACGCGGAAGTTCATTTCTGAGGTTTATGAACGCATCCTGTATAACCCAAATGTAGAGGCCTGTATCTCGGTAACGGTTGGGAATGAGGCACATGTCGATATAATACTTTCTACTTAGAAATACCCAAAGAATCAAATGGTGCATTCTTGACATTTCCTCCTGGGACACCCTGTATATTAACGATTTAAATGTCGGCCTAAGTCAGTACAGTTTCAAAGTTTGCGGATGACACGAAGTTGGGTGGTAGGATGATTAATGACGAAGATAGGTAAAATCCAGGAAGATCTGAATAAAATCGTTGATTGGTCAGTCACATGGCAAATGAAATTTAACGTCGCTAAGTGCAAAATTTTACATATAGGTTCGCGTAACGGTAATTTTGCGTACAGTATGTCAGGGAAGGAGTTAGCAAGCGTAGAGCAGGAAAAAGATTTAAAAGTTATAGTCACTGGTGATTTAAAAGTGGCGAAACAAAGTACAGCAGCGGTCAATAAAGCGAACAAAGTGCTAGGTTTTATAGCTCGGAATTTTTAGTACAAATCGCGCGATATTATAGTTCCTCTTTATAAATCATTAGTTAGACCACATTTGGAGTAAGCGATCCAATTTTGGAATCTGCATATGCGAAAAGATATAGACAAAATCGAAAGAGTTCAAAGACGAGCAACTAAGATGATTCCGTCGCTTAGGTTGAAGTCGTACGAGGATAGGCTTAAGGAGTTAAAATTTACTACACTCGAGACTAGGAGGCTAAGGGTGATCGAATCCAAGTTTTTAAAATTATGAATGGGTTCGATAACGTAAATAGAGATAGCTTTTTCGAAATATCTCAATATAATAGGACTAGAAATAACGGGTGTAAGTTGACAAGTAGAAGGTTCGAGAGAGCATTTGCCAAAAACTTTTTTACGCATAGAATAGTAAATAGCTGGAATAGTTTGCCGGTAGAAGTAATTAGTAGCACGTCTATAAACGTGTTTAAAAATTGATTAGACGCATATGTTGATAGATTGGTTATAGTTCAAGGTAGTAAAATTAAGGCTTGTGGTTTGGAACCCACGTAAAATTGTAGGTCCTCTCCGCCACCACGGAGAACATACACAATACACAATTACGAACACAGTTAGGTAGACCAGCCATGAGTAGATCCTAGGCCCTAGGGTCTTTGTTGGTCTGAAACATTATAACATTATAACCTTGATTTTGCTTTCCCCCCGAATTGTTTATTCTAACGAAGGTCAAGCTTGTTGGCCCACCTTAGACCTACAGCTTTAATGGAATTCAAACCAAGACCCACCAGAATGGGTCAGATATTACGAAGTCCTTGCCCGGACTCGATCTCACGACCTCCCACTCAGCAGCCAAGCGTCATAACCACTAGGCTACCCAGGGTACCCATTTGTTTTCCAACCATTTTTTTTTGTATGGATTCGGTGGATTCGTGGTCAGTGATGCTAACCACTCCACTACCCAGGCACGATATATATATATAGTCGAGACTGGGTTACTGATCGAGAAGTCTTGGGTGGTGAGATCATAGCACTTTGTAATTTCATACCTCGCTGACGGGTTTTACGATAAGCTGCTGGTCCAAAACAGAGACGAAATGCTTGAACTTCGTCAGAATGATTAATTCTGGCGGAAGCGAAACCAGGGTTACCATATATATATATATATATATATATATGCGCCTCGGTGGTGCAGTGGTTAGCGTCGCTGACTACGAATCCATCGGCCCCGGGATCGAGACCCGGCGCGCAGCAAAACTTAGCTGTTCATCCTTCCACACAATAAAGAAATTGGTTGGTAGATAAATGGGTACCCTGGCTGGCCTAGTGGTTAAGACGCTGTGCTGCTGGTGGGGCGTGGTTCGGATTCCACGTTAAACCTTAGGTCTAAGGTAGAGTGAAATGCTTGACCTTCGTCAGAATGAACAATTCGGGCGGAAGCTAACCAAAGGTTATATATATATATATATGCGCAAGTACTATTGAGAATTGTACCTGACACAGTATTTAATTATGTAAAGTTTGAGATATGAGAATAATAACAATTATAATAAGAGTTCTTTGTTTATTGAAATTACAAATGATCTTTGTTCATTTTTGAAAATTGACGATAAAGTATTGAAAATGAAATGGTAAATTGGTTTTTGGAAATATATTGGTATTAATTTTAATTATTTTATTGGTTTTCGAAATTATAATAAAAAATGTAAGTTTTCTTCCGGATTGTATCGTATTATATGTCTTAATATAATTTAATTGTTAAACAGAAGTTTAGCCTACTCCTGTATACATACGCTTTAGGTGTATAACGTGTTTTTATCTTGGCACTGATGATGGTGCCAGAGAGAACGAAAGTTCTCTAATATTTATTTTAACTCTCTCTCTCTCTCTCTCTCTCTCTCTCTCTCTCTCTCTCTCTCTCTCTCTCTCTCTCTCTCCTTTTATATATATACATAAATATATATACACACAGTGGCGCTCATAAGTATTATTCGTACAGAGAAATGTTTCGGTTATATTCGTCCTTATCTTTTGAACCATGCATAGGATAGTTATGAAAAGTTTACCGTTCATTTGGAAAAAATTTAACAAATAAAAAATTAATATAATTCCAATATGTAATGTAAACCATGAAAGAATTTGAGGAAAATATAAAAAGTTAAAATGCAAAAGTTTTCTTACATTTATTTACAAAATATTTACTACTTTGTGCGTTCACCTTTTGATTAGATGACTTCAATGATTCGTTTTCGATATTTTTCTTCGAGGTTTCGACATATCTCTAGAAATTTTAGCCAATTCTTCTAAAGAAATTGGTTGCAATTCATTCAGATTTGAAGGGTTTCTCTTACCGATTTTTCTGCTGATCTTTGTATGGTCCGCAAAGGATGTTACTA
>JAJOZX010001273.1:155000-247500 GCA_023014485.1 Bathynomus jamesi | reverse complement strand
ATGTTCCATGTGATGTCCTCTCAGCTCATTAACTTTTCGCACACGAACAACAAAATTTTGCAGTATTCTGGACAGAGTATCTGTTGAAATCTGAGAAATTTCTTGTTGAGTTGATGTTCTCAATTCTTCTACTATGTCGGGATTTCTGCTTAAATGCTGTCTTTTAAATAACCCCATAGTCAGATAAAAGGCACAGGGGTTTAGATCTGGTGATGTTGGTGGCCATGATATTCCTTTATCATAAACTGCGAGAAATTTGTTGGACTGGACTCTTCCGTCGAAAGTTTCGTGTAAGTATCGTAAGCTGACAGGACATCACGTAAAGCATGATTTGCGTCATGGAATTATTTCCCCATGTGTAAAGAAGGTATAGCAAAACTCTTATGATTTTATGTCAGTTAACAAAAACGTGTAAACTTTTAAAGTGTTACGTTTAAAAAATCGCCCGATACTATTCATAGATGATAGGAACATTCTAAAGCAGGGGTGTCCAACCTTTTTTCATGAAAGGCCATATTTCAATTAATGACCCACATCGAGGGCCGGTGTGCAAATTTTAGATAAAATTTTATTTTAAAATTAAATTTTATTGAAATGAAATATGACATTACATAGTAATTTTTCGGTATCCGCCAGCCGGGCCTGATACAAATCTTTGTCGGGTCGGACTCTGGCTCGCGGGCCTCTTCTAAAGCTACAAACCAATAGAAAAGTTGATTGTCCCCAGTATTCCGTGGTATATGAAATCTACCATATTGATTCCTAGGTAAAATGTCGGCAGCACCCGTAGGTCAGTGGGTAGGTAACCCGTTTCCCTATTAACGAATTGAAGACACTGGGTTCGGGGGTTAGGCTTCCGATAGTATTGGTAATAATAATTCGAAGATTAGTGGAATAAGACGCATTAATTGACCTGAGCACTGCGCCACTTTCTGGCTATCTTCAACGATATTATCATGTTTAAATCTAAAATTCTTATCAACGCTTCTCCACAGCATTTAAACTCAATTTTTACAGTCATAAACGTCTAACTAGTAAAGAAGGATTGATCAAGATGGCGTAGTAGATCTTTCTTACCTTGTTTTATAACAACCAAAATGTGAAATAATGAAACGAAATGCGAGTCGTCATGCTTTAAAGTTAGTTGGTTAGTGAGTCATTCGCTTTAATAAGAGTGGGCTCACGTTTCTAAAATAAATCTTTTCGTCCGCATAACAAAGTATTTATCCCCCCAAAGTTGGTATTTGATAAGAATTATGCGTATCTAACTGCCTTTGCTAACTTGAAAATAAAGAATTCTTTTGTGTTCTTAAGTCAATAGAGTGAACAGTGGAGGAGTTCTATTATTCATACGCAATCATCTTAAGTCTAGTTGAGAAGAGTAGGTGAATCAGTAAATTTATCAGGCAAACAGTGACGACTCTATTGTAAGTTCTCCGTCAGACTCGAGTAATTCATAATTCAGGGAGTAATCAAGTAATCAGCAAATCTCGGGTACCGATTTTAGTATAAGGTCCGACTTATCTAGTATACACACACACACACACACACACACACACACACACACACACACACATTACATGGCGACCTCGAGATAAAGTAGCCCCATTGAGTTTTGTTAAAAGAAATAATGGGATTACTTTATCTTGGGCCACCCTATATATATATATATATATATAATGTGTCTATTTTTATTTGCTCGTTATTTTATAATAGATGTGTATATTTTATTATTCGGGTTTGTTCTTCAGAAAGGTAACAGATTGGAGTTTTTATTCTGCATATACCCATATACATATACCCATACAATTCTAATCTTTCATTACTTAATAACTAGTAAATATTGTATAATAGAACTGTTCTTTCACCATTTCATACTTAAAGCAATAACTTTATAAAAAAATTATATGAAAAGACGATACTGCTACCAATAGACTATATCCTAGTAAGGCCATAATTGTATTACTCCAGATTCACAGGGGTTTCAGCAGAATGGAGCACCTCCACACCAGGGCTGTGGAGTCGGTGATAAAATTTGCCGACTCCAACTCCGACTCCAAAAATTTTAACACTCCGACTCCGACTCCAGAAATCTGACTTGTATAATTCCGACTCCGATGGAATGTTAAGGCCGGTGCTCGGACTTTTCGTCGCCGGACGTTTCGTCGAACGGACGTTTCGTCGTCGGACGTTTCGTCGAACTGACGTTTCGTCGAACTGACGCTTCGTCGAACGGACGTTTCGTCGAACGGACGTTTCGTTGAACGGACGTTTCGTCGACAGACGTATCGTCAAATGGCTATTTCATATTTCTACCACCCCCATCTCAGATAATGTAATGGTGCAATTAGAGGTTAATCAGCCAACCAGGTAATTGCGCACTTACGTTCCCCCTACATTATCCTAGTGTAGTTTACATTCCCCTACATTATCCTACTGTAGTTTGCGTTCCCCAACTTTGTCCGCGTATACCTAATCAAATAAAACGTTAAAACTAACGAAAATATTACGACTTAACCTAACCAATCGTATATATATATATATATATATATATATATATATATATATATATATATATATATTGACGATTAATTAGGTTAAGTCGTAATATTTTGACCTAGTGTAGTTTGTGTCCCCTTTTGTGTCGGGGAAACGTAAACTACACTTGCTCCTAATATATTAATATAATATATTAATATATAAATAATATATAATTACTAAATATATATATAATTACCAAATATATATACCTAAATACCTAAAAACTATTGCACATAATTTGTAAGTTTATAGGGGCACAATTTTAAAATTTCTCTTCCGAAATTTAAATAAATATACAGGGTGTCCGAGAATTATCTGTACAATTTTTGGCTGTTATTAAAAGTCAACCATGAAGTGTAGAAATTCCAGTGTTGTCCCATTTTACAGAGAATCTCATTAAGTTTTTTCTGATACCAAGTTTTGACAAGTTTTTTAGAAATTCTAGTGTGTCCGAACATTATCTGTACAATTTCATCTTTTAATAAAATTCTTGATAACACACGTAAAATTCTTAAACAAGATTATTTAGAATCTGTATTTTCAAAAGTTTCTTTTATTAAAGTAACGTTGTTACAAACATTCGATATGTGCACCATTAGTGATTCGCAAAACATCCAATCGATACTCCAAATGTTGCCATGTACGCTGCAGCATATCCACATCAATTCGCTTAATAGCAGCTGTGATTCTTGCTTTTAAATCATCAATGTCTGTCACCCGTGTACATTTCTAAAAAACTTGTCAAAACGTGGTATCAGAAAAAACTTAATGAGATTCTCTGTAAAATGGGACAACACTGGAATTTCTACACTTCATGGTTGACTTTTAATAACAGCCAAAAATTGTACAGATAATTCTCGGACACCCGGTATTTTATTTTTAAATGAAAATACAGTTCTTTCCAAAAAAAATCCCGTAAAGGAAAATAAACCTCCTTTTAAACAAATTCATTTTATTTTTACATGAAAATGAAGTTCTTTTAAAAAAAATCGTTCGACGAAACGTCCGTTCGACGAAACGTCCGTCGACGAAACGTCCGGCCACGGTTAAGGCCAAATTGATTACGATTAGCTTTATTAGGCCAATGGAGATTCATAAACAAGGCATTTCGTCACCACCACATGACTCATCAGGTTACTTAGTGGCTGTAACTATGCCTTAATGGCTTTTTTTCTCTTTATTCAAAAATTACAATAAATCCCAACATACAAACTGATTGAAGCTTAAACAAAATAAGATTATTATTGGTTTAGCAAATTAATAAGATGTTTTTGTATTATTATAAACATCCGTAACAAAATGTACTAACCTAAACTGAATTTTTAAATTTCCTTATTATTAATTATGTTAATTAATTAATTATAATCCTTATTAATTATAAGCAACTATATTTATATATTATTTATATTTATATACCGTATTTGACGGCTTACAAGACGCTGCGCCGTGAAAGACGCACCTTAATTTTGGAAAGGTAAATTCAAGAAAAAAAGTTTTTGATGCACTTTATGGATATGTAAAATTCAATAAAAAGAAAACCCAAAAGCCAATAAAGAAAGCTATGATTATTACTCTTAGGTCTTGTTTAACTAATTTGTTAGAATTTTATAACGAAATAGTGCGCGAATACGATAGGCATAGAGCAGTTGACGTTATTTATTTAGATTTTAAAAAGGCGTTCGATACAGTTCCGCATAGGAGACTAATTGCGAAGGTCAAAGCGCACGGTATACGCGGTCAGGTAGCTAACTGGTTAGAAGAATGGCTTCGTGCTAGGAGACAGAGGGTCGTAGTTAATGGTAGTGAATCGGGGTGGTTAGATGTAGGTAGCGGTGTCCCACAGGGTTCAGTGTTAGGCCCATTGCTGTTCGTAATTTACATTAACGACATAGATGTAGGATTGACTAGTAACTTGTCAAAATAGGCGGTAAGGTTGTTAACGAGGACGATGGATTATGGAGTGGACAGATAAGTGGCAGATGCAATTTAGCGTAGACAAATGTAAAGTTTTGCATATAGGTTCTCGCAACAATAATTACACGTACACAATGGATGATAGGGAGTTAGCGAGCGTTGACGAGGAAGTAGATTTAGGCGTACGCGTATCTAAGGATTTAAAGGTTAGGAACCAGTGCCTGGAGTCTTGCGCAAAAGCTAATAGGATGTTAGGCTTCATAGCGCGTAATTTCGAATTTGAATCGAAGGATATTATATTGCCCCTTTACAAGTCCCTAGTCAGGCCTCATTTAGAATATGCCGTTCAGTTTTGGTGCCCGTACTTGCTGAGGATATTGATAGGTTAGAAAGGGTTCAACGTCGTGCCACGAAACTAATTCCGTCATTGCGCAACAAGCCTTATGAAGATAGGATTAAAGAGTTAGACCTGTATTCACTCGAAACTAGGAGATTAAGGGGGGAGCTTATTGAAGTTTTCAAAATCGTTAATAACATCGATAATGTAAATTTTGACAAATTGTTCACTTTCGATAATAGTAATACTCGTAATAACGGATTTAAGTTGCGTGGCAGACGTTTCATTACTAATATCGCTAAAAACTTCTTTACGTTTAAAGTAGTTGATAAATGGAATAATCTTCCCGCGTCAGTCGTTCATTCTACCAGCGTTAATATGTTTAAGAACCGTTTAGATAGGCATTTTAAAAATATTAACGTTGTTTAAAATGAAAAAACAATTAGTCACAGGAGCTCTGGGGGTGGTGGTCGAGGATGAGTCTGTTGACGATTAATGCCAGCTTGTGACATGCCAGCGTGTGATGCCAGCAATTAAAAAAAAAAAAAAATTAGACTAACATGAACGTAGATGTAGCTCGTAGAGTAAACTAACCCACTTTTTGTTTAACTTTACGTACTTTTTTTTTTATCCTCCTTACTTTGCATGTCTGTAACTCTCTTTCTTGCATGTTTGTAGTTTGCATGGTATGACTGTGAGTTAAGACTGTGTTTGCATGGTTTGTAAGCGTTCTTATTTTACCTCTTTTCATCTTTCACCCCTCTCCTATTCTCTCCGACTATTTTTCTGACTTGTCGGCAGTGGCCGGCGGATGATGATGGTGAGACTTTTTTCCTCTTTTTCTGAATGAATGTTAACCCACGAGTGATAGGTGTTGCTCCTTACTTAACCCCTTATTCTCTTCTCTTCTCTTAACCCCCTACTCTTTCCTTTCTCTCGGGCTAACCTTAGAGTGGATCTTAGGGTCTTTGTTAGCCTTAGTTTCTGTAGATCTGTAGATCATCATTATCCCCATCATCATAATCATCATCATCATCTTCACTTGTATCACTGTCACTCTCATACAATAAATGATCTTCAGTGCCATCCATTGCATTACTTATACCACATTTTTTAAAGGACTTGACCACAATTTCAGTCCCAACATCATGCCATGACTTCAGCACCCATTCACACACTTGTGCTATTGATGTGCTGTATTGCCACTTTCGGCTTCTAAGACGCAGGGGGATTTTTTAAGGTACGTATTTATAAGGAAAAAAAGTGCGTCTTATAAGCCGACAAATACGGTATTATATATTATATATTATTTATATATTATATTATATATTAAAACATTAGGTTAAATCTATTTTATTCATAAAATTGAGCTAGGCCTAGGCCTAGGCTGCTATGGTTATAGTTGAAGGATTTGCACCGACTCCGACTCCATCCAACTATGTACCTCCAACTCCAACTCCGACTCCGACTCCACTCAAAATTGACTGACTCCACGACTCCGACTCCACAGCCCTGCTCCACACACACTGCTTGTGAAACTGGCAACTTTTTGAGGAAGCATTTTTCCGAGCGACTAATCCCCCTTCTTGAACCAGTGAAATGGCCCCCATACTCACCTAACTTCACATCGCTGATATTTTTTGGGAGGGTTATATAAAAGACAGGATCTATTCTACCAAACCTAAGACATTTGAAGACCTAAAGACCAAAGTCTACGAGATAATCAACATCCCAGCTGAACCATTTCCAAAAATTATGTCGAACATTTGTGTAAGGTTGAATATTGTGTTAGAAAAAAATGGCGGTTATACTTGGGATTGCCAGATTTTTCAAATGCCCATGCGGGACAAAAAAATTTCTGAGATTTTTTTTTAAGACCAAATTTAAAAAAAAAATATTTTTTGCGGGACATTTTGAACGCGGGATTTTGACGCGGGATTTTTGGATCAAATGCGGGACTGTCCCGTAAATTACGGGATGTCTGGCAACCCTAGTTATACTGAACATGTTGTTTAATTAAGGTTAATAGACTCCTATGTTTTACGTACCTATTGTGTTTGACTTTGTGTCTAGATTCGATTGTGGTTTAGCTCAGAGCATTTATTTAGAAATAAGGGACATTTTGGATCAATGAAAGAAAGCCACCCCCAAAAGTTTCTAGTAAACAATGCCACCCCCCAAAATCACTAAAGTAAAGAATGTAAGTAAAAACACCTTCATGAGGAATTGTTTATTATTTATTACTGTATGCCCTTGATAATTGGTTAGGTTAAGTCATGATATTTTCGTTTAAACTAACTAAAATATCACAACTTAACCTAATTAACGTAAATAACCTATCTACCTAAATAACTTACAGATCAATGAAAGAAAGCCACCCCCGACCCGTTTGGGGGTGGCTTTCTTTCATTGATCCGACATTTTTTGGGAACATCTGGTATATATATAATATATATATATAGTTAAGAAAGCTTGACCTTCGTCAGAATGAGCAATTCGGTCGGAAGCGAAACCAGTATAAACCAGGTTACATGTTGTCCAATTCCTCGAGTTTCCCTCGCTTGCTATATCAACGATTTTACGAGTTAAGTTTGAGATTTTAATTATATTTTAAATGGGTTTCAAGAAGCATAACGTTCTATTGGCTTCGTTCTATTTATTGACAGTACTTACTTGCTGTGTTTGTTCATTAGTAAGAATTTAGTTCCTTTACTTGCCAGGAAATGACCATTATAATTTTCCTCATAAATAGGATGCAATGTTTTATATATATATATATATATATATATATATATATATATGTGTGTGTGTGTGTGTGTGTGTGTGTGTGTGTAGAAACGTTTTTGGGAGTTTGGTGCAAATAGTTGCAGGCTAACAATGACCCTGAGATCCACTTTAGGCTAATACTAATTACTGTAGTTAGAACACGCCCCAGAATCTGGCACAGCGCTCAGACCAACTAATACGCCCCATTGCTCTAACTCTTGTATTATTATTATTACCAGTATCATCGGGAGTTCGAATCACCGAACTCAAAGTCCTTACTTCGTTTATATGAAAGCGGTGTTGTTACCCACTGAGCTACGGACGCTCGCCACTCAGAACATCATGATAGCGAGTATAGCAGAATAATTATAATATTAGTAAGTGTGACGAAGATCATGATGATGATGATAATGAAGAAGATAAAAAAATTGCAGAGATTATAGCCTAACAAAGATCTGAAGATCCACTGTAGTTGGTCCAAGGAAAAGAACTTCCAAAAGAGAGAAAACAACTGAAAATAGAATTCATAGCATTTATACCACGCTTCTATTTATGGTAAAGTTTCCGCACACAAATAGTAGTCTAGTAGTAGTAATAAAGTATATAAAAAAACAAGGCTCTTCTTCTACCAGCCAGTAATGACAGAAAACAGTGGTGAAAAATGATTTATAGGAAAGTTGAAGAAATGTAATGAAAGGAATAGTGTGAGAGTTCATTCACACCATGCGTACACACATCTCGTGTGTCCAGTCATCACTCATTGGAGGAAATTTGGTTGGATGATCGGTTTTACGTCCTTCGTCTGACAAAAGACACTGATAGGGATGGTAACGCCACCACCGTGAAGTTCCCTATAGAAGGAGCACTTGATCGAGCCAAAGACACTACGTGCAGCGGGCTCATCACTGTACTGCCCCCTCGTCCCCATTTCTCAGACTGGCTTGGGACAGTTCATGGCTGGGTTATTAGAGGAAAATATAAAACAAGAAGAGGATGAAACGCTGTGTAAAATAAAGATAACAAGAAGACGAAGACAAATCAAGAAAATACAGAGTGGCCACAAAGTCCCTTTGCAGTGACATTACAGCAGATCTGTATGTTGCCTTTGTTTTTATGCAAAGGAACTTTGTGGACACACTATACTGCAGTTTTTTCCGCGTAATTCTTAAAAAGGTTTGTTGAAAGAGGGTATATGCATACATCGAGAAATGTGAACGTGCATAGCTGTGTCAGGGAAGGCATGTCTTACTTGGTTCATTCTTATTTGATTTCATCTAAACTAGTTTTAGTTTAAATAGTAGAACTAGTATACTGTTGAAAAAGGGTAATACATTTCAGATAAACAAGAGAAGCACCTACATTATTTGGTCATTTGGTTTAAAACAGCGATTCCCAGCCGGTGGTACGCGGAGCTCTTTTATGTAGTACGCAAGTGGGTTTTAATATGAGGTTTACTAACTAATAATTCCTTTAATGATAATTTATTTAAAAAAAATATTATTTGTCGATAACTCGCAACCTTTCTGACTGCTGACTGTGGTACCTAGAAACCCATGGTGGTACGTCGACCTAAAAAGGTTGGGAATCCCCTGGTTCAAAACATATATGTCTAAATATACATGGACTAATAACCATGTCTGACAAAGAATGACACCTTGATTCGTTAATCGCCAACTCCCGTAAGTCAGTGGTTAACACCGTTTCCCTGTGAGCGAAGTGAAGACATTGAGATCGTAGGTTCGGACCTATACCCATAATAATCCAGGAGTTAGCGCAGTAGGGCGCATTAGTTGGCCTGAGCGCTGTACTAGTTTCTGGCTGTCTTCACTCATAATTATTATTATATCATTAATTTCGTATACAGACAGCTGAAATTAGTTTAAACTTTCAAGACTTAGAACAACCTCGTATAACGGACAAAATTCATTTAATAAACTGAAGTTATATCATGGGGATGATGTAACGCGAGATCGAATTATTTTTCAAAGATTTAACCATTCGATTTACAGTATGTACAACATGAACTTTATTAAACATAAAAACTAGGTCCAAAATCACTTAAAAATGCGTGAGTCTCAAAGTTTGCCTCACTAAACTCGCTCACACCACCTGTCTTTTCTCTCAGAATTATCGCCAAAACTGTTCATTGAAACTTTTAATTAAAAAACTAAAACGAGTGACCGAAATATGCGGCAGTTATTTTGTAATACATGACGTTGGTGTGAATGTTATGAAAATGTTTTGTGCGTGTGTTTGTGTGTGTGTGTCTCTTTGTGTCTCTGTGTTCTTGTGAAGGTTTTTTTTGTGTGTGAAATTGTTTCTGTGTAGTCGATATGGAGAACTGATATAAGAAAAGACAAACCCCAAAACAGAAAGTGATCTTACTTTTACCTTAAAACACACACACACGCGCACACAGAGTATATATATATATATATATATATAATAAGTCAGGAGAGCGAGAGACTGGCACAGCGCTTAAGCCAACTGATGCGGCTTATTGTTGTAACTCAGACCAGACAAACGTGGTCCATTGATTCATTCCTCTAACTCCTGGGTTATTATTACCAGCACAACTGAGAGTCGGACTACGTTGAGGACATGTACTAACGCTGAATGAATAATTCTTTATTTATAAAATAAGTACAACTGTAAAATTTTTGTTGTTACAGTAATTTTAACATAATGTAAATAAATGTGAAATTGGATTATTTATTTTATTTTATTTGGCCCTTAAGCTTTAGGCTTTACTGGGCTCTTAATTAAAGATAAAGCGTTGTTTTATGGGTAGTTATGATTAATAATACATAACTCATGGATAAAAGTATGAATTAATTTAAAATATATAAATGAACTAATAGTAGAAAATTAGACAATTTAACTCATTATGACGTCATTAAAGTTATTATGAAGATATTTATTTTTTATTTATTTATATTTATAAAAAATATAAAATAAATATTATAATATTACAATTTCTTTTAAGCTAAAATAATACAATATTAGAATGTCTGTCAAGTTACAATAAAACAATAATACAAATAATATTATTAATTAAACTATTTATTTTATATAATTTGACCCTTAATACTTCATATACAAGTCACGTTCAAATTATGCTTGATACACAAAGGAACTAATAGTGTGAAATACAATATTTATTAATCTTAAATTATAGTGATACCAGCAGATATGAAATAAATACAGAAAAAGTCATTAGTAAACATATGATACAAATGCGATACAAAGAACTGAATGTTAGATACGAGAAATGACCAAGTAATGTGTATTTAATCCTTGATTAGACACGAAAAATGAACAAGTAATTGAGTAATTTATATTTAATCGTAGATTTTTATTAGTATTCCATTTTTAATCAAAATTTCAACTTGTTTTTACGTTCAAAATATTTATTAAATCAACGTTTGAATAACTCCATAGTTTCAGTCCAATGAAAATGTATAGATCCCATAGACCAGCTAAGGTAAGTGATAGTAGATCTGGGAAGTAATTTGATGGGGGACGATTCTTTTTTGAATATCCTTTATATATGAAAATGAAAATGAAAAGGTTTATTGGCAGACTATATAGTCCATATGACAAATATTATTAATACAATGACAGTTATATATATATATATATATATAACACACGCAAAGTCGAAGCGATTATCCTTTTCCTACTTACAGAAATTCCTGCGTTGCATAGAAGTATTATTCAGTGGGAAAAAAGTATTTAGAATTAGTGAAAGACAAATTTTGTATAAATTTACCTTTTGAAAAAATTATAATTTGCATAAGTTTGCTTGAAGCTGATTGAGACATTTTCATTCCATGTAATTATTAATTTATAAACTGTCCCTGCTTCACACTATTCGAATTTGCATATGTATATAATTTAGGCAAATTGAATTATGTTGCAATTATATACAGAGTGGCCACAAAGTCCCTTTGCAGCGAAATTACAGCATATCCGTATGTTGCCCTTGTTTTTCACGCAAAGGGACTTTGTGGCCACTCTATAGAGCGTATGTCAAGTTTACATAATGCAAAGGAGAAAGTAACACGATTCTAAATATATTCATTCAATAAATCTGCAATTATTATTTATTCACTTTATTAAAACCGAAGGTGTTTATTTATTTTTTAGTAACCCTATATATATATATATATATATATATATATATATATATATATATATATATATAAAGGCCTATACAGTGTATATATATATATATATATATATATATATATATATATATATATATATATATATATATAGTAAGGCGTGGTTCGGATACCAGTGGGGTGTGGTTCGGATTCCACGTTAAACTGTAGGTCTAAGGTGGAGTGAAAAGCTTGACCTTCGTCAAAATGAACAATTCGGGCGGAAGCAAACGAAAGGTTACCAAAGGTATATATATATATATATATATATATATATATATATATATATGCCAACGTCCGTAGCTGAGTGGGTAACACTGTTTCCGTATAAGCGAAGTGAAGACACTGAGATCGAGAGGTGGGATGGTGGGTTTCGTCTCCCGATAGTTTTGTTTTGTTTTTGGGGTTGTTTAACCTGATTCGTAACGACAAAGGTCATGTGACGGAGAGGACGTACAGTTTTACGTGGGATCCGAACCACGGGTGGCTACATCATCTGGACACGTGGGACGGTCACACAACAAACTACTACCCAGATTCAATGTCGCGTTGCGACATGGCCACAATGTAACCCAAGTCCCGATGGAGTTAGAGCTGTGGTTCTTAACCCCTGGTTTGCGACACAAAATTGGGTTCCAAGCCATTTTAATGGGTCATTAAATTGTGATTTATCATTTATTTATGTTATCTCTACAGTTATCATTTTACCACTAATTATTTATTTTATTATCTATTACGAGTGAACTGTTTGAAGGCATGGGTCGCGGAGCTGGTCCCAAATTATTAATTGTAAAGCATTTCAGAAGGCAAATAACTACTATAAATTTAACTCTTAATGAAGTGGATTTTGTATTGAGGAAATTATAAGTAGTATTTTTTAATAGTTGAAATTGTCATTGTCAATTTTTCCTAATTTCACTTTATATCGATGTTAATTATATTCAGGCGCGGATACAGAGGGGGGAGGGATTTAGGATTTGTCATGCCGATGTCGTGTAAATATTGCCAGCCCAATATTATATAATATTATACAATAATATTAAAAATTATTAATTATTAGAATACGATATATCATTCAGGTTAAAGCCAGAGGAGTTAAGCCCCCGCGTCCCCCTCCCTGTATCCGCGCCTGATATTTATCTTGAAAAAAGAACGAAAATTTATATACAGGGTGTACATAAAGTCAGGATCTATTTTTGTGAAGCACTTGGAAATTATATGGAATTCAATCATAAAATGATAAAGTGGTAACATTTATTAAATAATTAAGAGTAGGATTCGACGTGACGCCCATCAGTATCCCTGCACAGCTCAAATCGTTCCGCAGCATTTCTAAACACATTCTGGAGCATTTGCGGGGTTATGTTATCTGCAGCAGTTCGTATACGTGTACGTAAGTTTTCAAGACTCGTAAGCTTCGTCTGATAGACGTGCGATTTGATAAAGCCCCATGCAAAGAAATCTAAAGGGGTTAAATCTGGTGGTCTCGCTGGCCAAGGTCTGTTGCTTCCGCGTCCGATCCAGCGATTTGGAAAACGTCCATTTAGATAATCCTGAACAATTTTGGCATAGTGACAAGGAGCACCATCATGTTGATAGACGACGGTACTAACAATCCTATCCCCAATCAGCTGAGGTTCAAGGAATTGCTGCAACATGTCCAGATAAATAAGCCCCGTAACTGTAGCTTCAGCAAAGAAAAAAGGACCATAAACCTTAGATTTTGTTAAACCCATCCAGACATTAACTTTAGGCGAGTCTCTTTCCTAATTTTGGACGAAATCATTCGGTCTTTCATCTGCCAAAATTCGACAGTTATGGCGATTTACTTTTCCACACGTATGGAAAGTGGCTTCATCACTAAAGAGAATGTTGTCCATTAAATTATCACTCCAGATTTGTTCTACGAGATCAGCACACACAGCACTTCGTCGAGGGAAATCTTCCTCATGTAAATCATGTAAAACCTGCAAATGATAGCTTTTTTTCTGCAAATTAACTTTCAGAATTTTGTGCACAGATGACGTCGGGAGGCCGAGTCTGTGTGATGCAGCACGAACGGAAGTACGTGGCTCCTCAGTGATAATTCCGCGTACTGCATTCACGGTAAGATCTGACATACACGGTCGTCCTGATCATGCTTCATCATTTACAGATCCCGTTCGTTTAAATTTGTTCGCCAATTTTCGTATTGTCTTGTCTATTGGCCCCGGCTTATGAAATCATCTTCTAAACTTCTCTCTGATGTCATTGTATTTCTTTCCCTCGATTCGCCAAATTACTATTGCCACACGCTCTTCTGTATTCATTCTAAGGGCTTCTGAAAAGAAAAATAGAAAAAAATAATTATTTCACAAAAATAGATCCTGACTTTATGTACACCCTGTATATGAAACAGTTTCCCAATATTTTGTTGAGGGAGGTTTCGTAAACAAGATTTCTCAAAGTTACTTCTTCATCCCAAATTATATATAGGATAGCCAATAATTAACTAGTTTCCTTATTGTCTATTTACCTTTGAGTAACATAACTTGGGCTTGTTTTGCGATTAGCTGAGAGTCGAATTTGTTTTTTCTAACCGAGTTCTCAATTACCGTTTAAACTTTAAAAGTTATTCGTACTAAAAGAAAGTATTGAACTTTTAAGCCTCTGATATTTAACATCCGACCACATAAAACCATCGTTTCAGAAAAAGAGAATTAAGTCTTCTCTTTTGTTTGAACGCGTAAGCCGAATACATTTATTGACTGATTTTTTGATTTTGAAAGTCGAGGGATTAATTCTTGTACCCATGAAGATTAATAACTAACATTTAAATTTCACTGAGTAACTGCACAACTACTAGAGATGGCTGAGCTAAGTTGACAATTTGTCTGTATACAGCAAAACGTGATAAAGTCGCGAAAAAATAGAAAATAATGGAATGAACTGTATAGAAATAAAGCCTTTTTGGGTTGGAGGTGCGTATTTTACCGTAATAATCAGTTAAGATGGGCCAGAAACTGGTACAACACTCGGGTCACAATAATGCGGCCCATTGCGTTAACTCTCTTATTAATTCGTTCTTTATTACTACCCATCAACGAGAGTCGAATTCCCTCCCCAACCTCATTGTTTTCATTTCGCTTATAGGGAAACTACAGACGGTGGCGCAGTTCACTGTAACTGAAGCGATGAAGTGAATATTAAATGTAACACTATTTGGCTAAAGGATAACATTTGCATGTAAGCGTATATACAAATGAATAAGAAAATGTTTCCAAAGAAAACTGAATATATGTATATACTACACTCAAAAGGTACTTTTAGCACGAAAGAATTCATATTTAGTTGAGAATGAAGTATTTGTAAGTAAAGATGATATTACGGTTAAAAATACACGTATTGTTAGCATAAAAAATGAATATTAAATTTAGCCTAACACCCTCTTCGATAAAAGGGCTACGTCGTGGTCATGTCGTAATATTGCTTCACGTCGATTAGCTAGGTTAAGCGACATTGGGTCTGGTTGTAGGTGGATGCGGGTCGTCCTCTGCGTGTAGATGATGTGGACACCCGTGGTTCGAATCCCACGTAAAGCTGTAGGTCTTCTCTCTCACATGACCTTTGCTGTTATAGTGTTAAACAAACCCCAGAAACACACAGTTTTAAAAATATGAATTTGGCAGTTTCAGAAATATTTATGCTTATCGAATAATATGAATCTTCGATATTTTTATATTAAAAACACTTATTTCTATTTTGAATATGCATTTCTTTCTGTGAATATACAGAGTGACCCAAAAAGCACCTAATATAGCATTTTTGGTATTGTTTTTATACCAAAAATGTTAAGCGACATTTGGAGCACCTCGTATATTTTATCAACCCATGCTCGCATTATAACATACGATACGATAGATTGTGAACAGAAGTTTCCAGACCAGTGAGAGATTAACATTAATACTTTGGGTTCACGAAGAAATTTGATTTTAAATGCATATTCACATTTTGGATAAAAGCTCAAAATTTTGATGGTCGTTCTTTTGTGAATTTACTGAACGTCTTTATATACGGTATATATATTATATATGATGAATAAAACCACGAAGGAAAAAGAAACACAAAGGGGTGCTCAAGCGCTTTCGTCTAATGACATCCTCAGGAACACTGGAGTGAAAGGACAGATCAAGGCAATATATAGGTTACAAAAATAAACATACATACATACATATTCACATATATATACATATATATATATATACATATATATATATATATATAAACATATACATATATATAGTAAGCATAGAAAAAAAATTGTGGGAGGAGCCAACATTTATATGGTCACAGAAGAATAAAGAAATAAAAAAAATATAAATATAAATTGAGAAAAAATTAATTACAAAATAGTGCCTTAGTGATATATATGTCACAGCCTAAATAATCATAAAGAAATAAACAGGCAAATAAAAAAACCCATAAATACATATACATACATATATATATATATATATACATATATATACACATTATTATATATTATATATATATATATAAAGACACTTTTAGCACTTTGGCCGACCTTCCATATAAATTCAAATGGCTTTTTTATGGAACAGGTCACAAAAGAATAAAGAAATAAAAATAAATATAAATATTGTAAGTGGAGTCTACCAATTCAATATAACAATATTGTGAAAAACATCATAGTAAAAAATAGCCCTACCAATAATTTAGGCATTATCTATAAAATTGGGTGTAAGCAATGTGATTCCTTTTACATAGGTCAGACGGGAAAGGATTTGCAAACGCGTGTAAAACAGCATCAATATTCCGTTAGAACGGGACAGTTGTCCAGTGCCCTTTTTGTCCATTTGTCAGAGTTATCCCATTGTATTGATTGGAATAATGTTTCAGTTTGTTTCACTCTAGCAACATTGTTAATAGAAATATTCTTGAGTCGGCTATAATTCAACTTACAAATAACCTTAACATGAGTAAAGGTCTGTTTCAACTTGATCCCGTTGCTCTGAATTCCTTCAGAATGGATTTAAACAAAAAGGGCAGGTTGTTAAATCTTTGGTAAAAAATTGTTTTTGTCTGTTGTTTCCCTTACAATTTTATTTTTCAATTTTTTGCTGTATGAGTGTATGTGTATGTATGTATGTGTATGTGCGTATGTGTGTGGTCATTGCAGTTAAATGTGTTTGTATGTATATGTGTGTATATGTATGTATGTATGTGTGTATATGTATGTATGTATGTATGTATGCAGTTAAATATATATATATATATATGTATATGTGTATGTACCTTACCTTACCTTACAACCTCACAAAGGTTCTGCGGGATGATTTCTCATTTCGTGAAGGTCAAGCTTGTATATATATATATATATATATGTGTGTGTGTGTGTGTGTGTTGTATATATGTGTGTATATGTATATATATATTTGGGTATGCGGGTATATATGTGTACGTGTATTATTTGTAATTTTTCAAGTTATATTTATTTTTATTTCTTTATTCTTTTGCGACCTACCGTTTTCTCAGACAATAATTATAAAAACAAATTTGGTAATTTTTTTTCCCTTATGCATATATATATATATATATATATATATATTCTGTATATATTGCGTTTATATTTCGTATATATACCGTAAATATGTTGTATATATATTTATTGTTCTTTATATATCATCTAGGGATCATTTTGTTTTCCAATTTATATTTTTGTACTTTTGTATTCGTTTGTGACTATAATATGCATATGTGGTAATTTTTCCCTTATAAATTGGTGTGCCTCTCTTAAAATTTATCTTTCAATTTTTATTTTTTAATAATGTGACATATATATCAATTTGGCAGCATCTATTAAATCGATTGTAAAACCTCCCTCTTGAGCTTGAATTGGTAGACTCCACTTACAATATTTATATTATTTTTATTTCTTTATTCTTTTGTGACCTGTTCCATAAAAAAGCCATTTGAATTTATATGGAAGGTCGGCCAAAGTGCTAAAAGTGTCTTTATATATATATATATATATAATATATATATATATGTGTATATATATGTATATATATATATATATATGTATGATATGTATTTATGGGTTTTTTTATTTGCCTGTTTATTTCTTTATGATTATTTAGGCTGTGACATATATATCACTAAGGCACTATTTTGTAATTAATTTTTTCTCAATTTATATTTATATTTATTTTATTTCTTTATTCTTCTGTGACCATATAAATGTTGGCTCCTCCCACAATTTTTTTTCTATGCTTACTATATATATGTATATGTTTATATATATATATATATATGTATATATATATAATGTATATATATGTGAATATGTATGTATGTATGTTTATTTTTGTAACCTATATATTGCCTTGATCTGTCCTTTCACTCCAGTGTTCCTGAGGATGTCATTAGACGAAAGCGCTTGAGCACCCCTTTGTGTTTCTTTTTCCTTCGTGGTTTTATTCATCATAAATACTTTTCACGTGTCACTTTCGTGAAATAATTTTTCATATATATATATATATATATATAATATATATATATACGGTATATATATATATATATATATATATACACAATATAATATTCCCTGGTTTTCCCTAGAAACCTTCACATTGGTTTAAACTAGTGTTTTTCAAACTTTTTTCTCGCGACCAAGTGAAAGAAAAACACTTATCCTCGCGACCCAAAACAATACCATCTTCTGACAAGTGTTTTCATAAAACCACAATAAAGGTCAATACACGCTAGCTTTAACCACTTCACTTCAAGTAATAACTAGACATCGAAGTTACTTGAAAAACATTTTAAAAGTAGTATAAATGCAGTAAATAAAAATGAGGCGATTCGTTTCACGCACCAATTTCAAATAACTGTTTTCTGTTAATTTTAAATAACTGTTTTATTGAAAGAATTTTCTACATCTACATCTTCGCGGCCCATACTTTGAAAAACACTGGTTTAAGCGATTTGGACTCTGAGGATTGCGTCCCAATTTGGTTTGGTTAAACTTTCATGGAAGTTTAAATTCGAGACTTCAACGTCCACATATTATTTCGTTCGGTTCCTTCCAATATTTCATTTGATTGATGCCCTTTTCATCGTAAAGTTTTAATTTAATTAGTACAACTAAAACCAGTTAATGAGTGAAGAAAACACAAACTATTTTGGTCCAAATCATTAACAATTTTATTACGTTACTGATAAATATAAGAAACAACTCAATTAACAATAGTTCGCAATAATCTAATTCAAAATAGACAAATTTTCAACAATATGCAGTACTACCTCAAAACACATTTTAACAGCTTTTCTTCAAAGAATAATTTTTACCAATACAGATATTAATATTCGAGTAAATTTCACCAAATTGCGAAGTCAAAGACTATACGGAAAACGTATGACGATAATCAAGCAACGTAATTGTAATTTACAATTTACACAACGGACGAGCGTTTTAAGCACGGGTTCTTTTCCAAGGATTCATCGAAAAGAAGCCGTTTACGTCTAAAATACTCCTACAAATGTGGGTGGTTTATAGTAAGAGATACAACCTTCAAGGAGAAACTAATTTGCATGATAATTAAACAAATCATTACCTTAGATTTCGGCAGTTCCAGCGGAACAACTACTGTTATTAGTACATCTTGAAATGGGTGGGAATCTTTTGAAACCAATGGAAGTACTTTTTAAAACTGGATAATCAACAATCTGGTTGTAAACTACGTAAACTGTTTGACACATTCTTGAAGCGTAAAAATGTTTGCATTTTTATAACAGAGACCTTGAATAGGGGTTATCACTCTTACCTTATACAAAGATTAATATAAAATTAATATAAAATTTTTTTTATAGTTTTTATAAAATTAATATACGAGAATATACGGACCTTTTCCAGTTTGTGTACCGTTTTTCTTTTCAGATAAAAAATGAGTGATAATATCAATCTCTTTAGTTAGGCTTATAAGGCTAACTAACGAAAATATCACGACCTAACCTAACCAATCGTTAGGTTAACTGTACGCCCTTGACGATTGGTTAGTTAGGTCATGATATTTTCGTTAGTTAGCCTTATAAAGCAAAAATAAATTATATGAAAAACGGTACACAAACTGGAAAAGGTCCGAATATACAGTTTTATATGATTTTTTTCTATTCTAAAACCAAAGCATATTTAATCAATAATAGTTAGTTCCAGAGATACAATAACGAATAAACGAGATTATTTGATTATTGTAAATAGTTAAAGATCTTAACATACAACAGATGGATTTTCCTTTGTCCAGCCTATGGTCGGAACATACATAGGTAATCTTGTAGTTTAACATCGGAAATTATTGAAATGAAAAAAACAACAATAAAACATTTTATTTAATCACATATTGTCGAATAACACAAATTATAAACCAAATTGCCTAATCAAATTAGGACGTCCTGCCATGTTTACAACGACCTCTACAGATTATGACGTTCTGCCTTGTTTTAAACGACCTCCACAATAAAAATAAAAACAGAATTAATTTGTGACGTTTAAATACAACTTAAAAGTACACCTACCTAATTTGCGACGTTAAACTATAGGATTACCTATATATATATATATATATATATATATATATATGTGTGTGTGTGTGTGTGTGTTATCTGTCACGGGACTTCAGATGAATGAAGTTTGTTTTAAACTCTCTCTCCAGCTCCTCAAACTGAAATGCACAGTGGAAACTCTACTCCCCCCTTCATACAAGCAGATGAAGTTCGTTCACTTTCTCTTTGTTGTCATTGCTATCATCATAGCTATATTGTACAATAAAGAGGCCACGTAGGCAATTTGCTTATAGACTAGTTAAATGTTCTTAACAATGTGTAGGCGGACTGGGGTTTTCGAAGGAACACGCTGGTAAGCTATTTTATTCAATGAACAGAAGACCATTGAATTCTTGAAAATTATTGGTATTTCAGCGAATAAAGAACTACAGTATATACCTGAATTCTACGTAGAATACAGTACAAAATAAAGGAGAATTAGCAAAGACATCTTTATAGAAAAGTAGACTGTCTCATCCACGAACGACGAATCTTAAAAAAAAGATTCGAAATAGCCATGGTTTTTTGATGAGTGGACGCAAAACTAAAAACAGACATTTTTTACTTCATTTCGTAAAGAAAGAATTTAAATTAAGTGATTTTGAGAGAATTTTTATTTTCATTTTTTTTTATTACAAAATAGAGTTTTACAAAAGAATTTTCCTTTTGAAGTTTTTCAGATAGGATTTTGTGTAACTTTTTTTCATAACTTAAATAGCCAATATATAAGTTACCTTTTGAAATTAAGTTAATTTGAAAATCCAATAGCTTTTATAGTTCAATATAATTAAATTACAGATAAATATAGGCATATGCAAATTCAAATGAGAATTGCATTAACTTCTACGATTTCTGTAAAAAGATTGTATTGCATTGTAAAGATTTCTGTAAAGATTTCGCTCGACTGTAAAAAAAGATTAAGATTGCACAATTTTCGTTAGGAATTCAATAATATATACACAATATATATATATATATATATATATAATGCATAACGAGTCTTAAATATATCTATGGCTGGTAATGGCTTTTTAAATCCTAATATCTTCCAAGTGCCAACTTCAATTCGCTTCCATTCCATTTTCTTCTTTTAAAATGCAATTTATTTTTTAAACATTCGTATTTACACGCGCAAATTTGCATACGTTTTGCATCCAAGACGAAAAGACACGTTCCTGAGAGAGAGAGAGAGAGAGAGAGTTACAAGGAGTTACAAGGAAAAGAAGTACCTCAAAAGGCCTTGCGGCCCATACCGAGGAGGTACCAATGGCAACGGGTGCCAGGGAAAATTTTGTAAGTTTATTTTTCTTTCAACTATCCTAGCAGTAGTAGAAAACTGGATAGAAAAGTAGAAGGCTCTCTCCCCACCCTCCGCTCCCTCCCTGCCAGAGGCAGGTACGGAAAAAGGTTGAAGAAAATACCTTGACCCTGGAAAAGTAGCCAAGGAAATTTTACAGGAAAGTGGAGAATATATAAATAGCTCTATATTTAGCTTGCTCACAGAGACACCGTGCAAGCGAACTCCTGCAGAGAGAGAGAGAGAGAGAGAGAGAGAGAGAGAGAGAGAGAGAGAGAGAGAGAGAGAGAGAGAGAGGTGGAAGGACATTGAATTTCATCGGAACAGGTCTTCCTTTCTTTCTTGGTAAAGTTTCCTAATTAATTTCTTTCGATTTCATGATTCAATGACGAAAACGAGCTTTCTTAAAAAAAAAAAATGTTGATCTTGAATGGTATTGGTTAAAGATCAACGTTGTTTTATTATGTAAACGTTTCGTCGATCGTAAAGTATTGGTTTATTTTAACTTTATTTATAAATCTTTTGTATAACTGTAAATCTTTACAGTCGATAAGGAAGAATATTTAGCCATTAATTTTACTTTAAACGAGGGTCGTTTAAAAATAGTTCTTAAAACGTTTGTAGATGTTCTGAAGCCGTTTATAAAACGTTTATAGACATTCTGAAACACTGCTTTATATATATTTACTTATTAATTATTTACTTATTAATTATTTACTTATTAATTATTTACTTATTAATTATTTATTTATTTATTATTTACTTATTAATTATTTATTTATTTGCTACTTATTAATTAATTATTTACGCGCTGTTCCTTTTCTTTTATGTAATAATTCTGGAGTATTCCGTTTCAACATCCAGCAGTAATCAGCCATTATGCTGATGCCCCACCTTCCCTGATATCTCTCCTCCATTTCTTTGATGTCTTAGTGAAACCAAGCATTTATAAGCATTTATAGGCAGTATTTTTTAATCAAAATTTAATGAAAATTACTTACATATGTAGGCCTAATATGAAATATGCATTTTGTGAAAAATCTGTACGTGATAGCGAAAAATGAATATTATTTTTGGAATCAGCATGCAAAAATTACTATATAAGTGATAAAATATTTCCGACAACAAAACCATCGCAGGCCAGTGTTATTTACTTATTAATTAATTAATTATTTATTTATTTACTTATTAATTAATTAATTACTTATTTATTAATTATTTATTTATTTATTTATTTACTTATTAATTAATTATTTATTTATTTACTTATTAATTAATTATCTATTTATTTACTTATTAATTATTTTATTGTTTGTTTTATTATTAGGTAAAATGTATTAAACTGTGAAATATTGTTATTTTTTCTGTAAATTTTACAGAAAGATAAAATATTTTTTTGAGTGCCTGCCTGCAACGCCAAAGTCAAACCTGTCACGATCTGCTCTTCGGGAAGTCCAACACTGCTCCATCCTGGACACCGAAAACATATTCCTTTTAAACGCAGTTTGAATGTATCTGATACTAACACTAACTTACGGTTATTGTACTTTTCTAAAATGATCGATAATACTACAGTGAAGAGTAATTACAGCGTTTCGAGAAAAGCTTGATTCAGCGAGATACGTTGAATAAGAGGAAATATCCTTGACTGGTTCAAATCATATCTGTTAAATTGTCATTAGTATATCGGATTAAAAGATAATTTATCCGACAACGCGACGTTAACTAGTAGAGTCTCACAAAGATTTGTTCTTGGGCCATCACTGTTTCTAATTCACAAAGATTTTCATCTCTCAATCACATTAAATTGCGTACAATACGCAGATGATACCACACTTACCATTATAACGCAGATTTCTGATTAATGAAACAAAGAGGCAATTAGAAAACGTGTATAAATGGGTGTGTGCTAATAAACTTTTACTGAACCTGACAAAGTTATCATATATGATTATTACGACAAAACATATTAATACAAACTGGCAAGAGCGAATTAAGTTAATGCTTGGCATTAATTTAGACGAAAAACTAAATTTCAAAAATCATGTACAATATATCAAATCCAAAATATCAAGATTTCTCTTCATAATATTTAAACTAAAAAAGACTCGTCCTCAAAATGCACTCCTTACCTACTCTCTATTATTCTTTCATCCATCCACATTTATTATATTGCATTATAACATGGGGTAGCTCAAAGAAATATATAAAACATCCTTTGGAAGTAATTCATAAAAATTGTCTGCGAACTCTCTCGAATAATGACAATATGTTCAAAGGTATCAATAAAAATCAACATACATCACCCATTCAAAGAGCAATCACCCCGACGCCCCTGGATGACTTACAAATTCAATGTTGCCGTCAATATGTTCAAAGATATCAATAAAAATCAACAGACATCACCCATTCAAAGAGCAATCACCCCCACCCCCCCTGGATTTTATACACAAATCAAACTATAAAATGGGAACTGCGGGAAATGCACTCGTTCAAAAGAGCAGATATATAGAATGCAATTCCCGTACTTATCAGACAGGCTTCATCATTAAGTGTATTTCGCAAGTCACTGAAACGTACTTCATTAGCTCGTACCGATGTATGAGTTCACTACTGCCATTATTGCCACAGTAATTAAGTTCCTATATTATAATTAACTATATAAAATATGCTAATTTCATTAAACGTATTTAATTTCATAATTTATCCTTTATTTATACTTTTATTAATCATCATTTATTTTCTTCTTTTTATCGTGTGTTTATTATTACTATTATTATTACAGGACACTTTCACTCCTCTCATGTGATAAATAAACTATCATAAATGCCATTAATTTTTCCTAAAAAGCCTCCATGCTTCCAACGACATATTCATTATTAGAATACTGTGAATTTATTAATGTCATATCAAATATCTAAAATGTACAAAAAAATAGAATATTGAAAAATATTGTCAAACTCTGTCACTTGTATTCTTTTTGCTCAGAACGCGACTACTCACTCAGCTGGGACGAACCCCTTTTTTTCTCTCTCGCTCTCTCTATCTCATATATATATATATATATATATATTTTTTTATTATTTTATATATATATTATATATAATATATATATATATATATATAATATATATATATATATATATATATATTATTAACCAATGTTTTAACAATTCAAACTGTACTTTAAGAGGAAGGAGGCAGAAAGGTTTCATATCACACACATCATCATTCTACTCGTACGCACATTTAGGGTACGAGCATCTCGCAGCGTTATTAAGTATATATTATATATATATATATATATATATATAGTGCTTAATTTGTAGCAGAAAAGGTTGCGAAACTTTAAGGAAAACCAATTATTATGTAAATCTCTGCCAAGCTTTAAAAAACTATTTAATTTTTTTTAGTTATTCATTCCTTAAATGAAGCAGATTGAGATCATAAACTGACAACAAGAGCGGTGGTAAAATACTGTACATACTAACTCGTTAATATCCAATTGGATACTTTTAAAGTCGTCGTGCATCCCTTTCATACTATTTAGTTTTAGCGTTTAATAGTTTAATAAAGTGAAACAATTTGGATTAATTTTGTGAATTATTAATTTATAATTAACTTTTCTTACTTAGAAATTTTATTCTCTATTCGATGATTATTGGCTTCGCGTACGTAAATGTTATTGAAGCGTTTGACGAAAAAGGGATTGTTTTTAATTTTTGACGAACATTAACGGTATCTCTTATCCTTTCTTCATTGTAATAAAAACTTTCCGAAATTAAACTATATATATATATATATATATATATATATATATATATATTCGCTCCATTGTTTATTTCCATGGAACAAATTACGTAGTCAAATTTAATAGTGAATGAAGTTTAACGTTTCACATTGAATATGCAACAAAATCTTTGCACATTATTAAATACCTCTTCATAAAACGAGTAGATAAGCTATAGAAACTTTTTCAATCTTGTCTTTGTTCCTATTTCATTTACAAGCTTTTCTTTCCCCTTTTTTCTTTAGTTCCTGACTTTTGTTCTTGTTTCGAATTCCTGAAACGTTCTTGAATAGGGATTCTTTCGCAAACTGACGCTTTTGTTTTTTTTTCATTTCGCTGGATTTTTTTTTTCTGGGGTCTTCGTCTATCGCTTTAGGTTCTTCCCTTTTTTTATAACTTCCCCCGTCATTGAATTGACTCAGATTCACTTTAATATAGTTCCCTTTTCATAGACATTGCTTTTTTTAACTTTCATAAACACACCATTGTTAATAGTTAACATGAAGCGAAGGTGGAGAAAATGTTATATATATACAGGGTGTCCGGAAAAGTCTACTGAATGGGAATTATATTAATTAATTTAATTAATTAATCACGTAACAACATTAACGTGTTTTAAAGTGAATAAGGAACATTTGAACATTTATGATATGGTTCCATAAATAAACGTATTTTCTACAAGTTTCGATGTTTTTTCCACTGTGTAAAAACAGGTTGGACAAACTCTGTTATAAACTACAGATAATGAGTGATTACAACGTTGTTTTAGCGGCTATTATAATCGCGCGCAAAGCCATGGTTAAGTTTTGAATCTAGAAGCGTGTGTGTGTGTGTGAATTATCTTATAAACTTTAAATAAAACCCATTTCATTTACCGGTAATTATTTATTTTGAAACAAATAGTCTAATTTAGTCTATATTTTTTCATATTACCAAAAATTATTGAAGTAAAATTTCAGTAATCTTTAGTATATACTTAGTTAATGGATCGGAAATTATTTAACACAAACTTGGGTAAATAAATATATATATATATATATATATATATATATATATATAATTATATATATATATATAATATATATAAGGTCGTGTTCATGGACTCATTTGATCTTATTATACATTTTCATTGCCGTTTTCGCATTAAAATTGGTACTTGAAGTCGATGTTTATCTTTCGAGCATGAAACTCTTCTGTGGCATTTGTTTGCTAAAATCACGAGATTAATTTTATGACCTACCCTCATCCCACACACACACACACACACACACACACACACACACACACACGGAGCTGTGGCGAACAGTGCCATCACTTTTGAGTTCTCATTTTAGTGGACAATTTTATCTTGAGAATTCAAGGGCCACAGTCGCGAGTAAAACAAATAAGGAGGCTTTACCATGGTTCCCCCAACCTTCAAGAAAACTTTGATTATATAATATAAAAATTATTTAAGTAATTTTTATTCTGTTTGAAGTACCAAGTCTGCTCTGCTTCAACCTCTTCCCGCTTCAAAAAAATGTCCTTTTTAGTTCTGTGATATTTTATTCATTAATTTTTAATTCTTAGTTTAAATTTTTTTTCAAGGTTTTTAAAATTTATCTCCCTTAAAAATATAATTCATAAAAACATTAAAATGCATTGCCGATTTGTTAATAAAATTATACTTACAAAATTTAGAAGATTAATTATGAATACATCTTAAAAGAAAGTTCTTTTACGGTAATAATGTTTGATGCAGTTAATCTCTTTCGTAATACTTATAATACACTAACAGCAAAGTCGGTAAAGTTTTCAAGTGGAAGTATTTAATTGGTCGTTTTGTTACTTCTACGTTCCAAACAAAAGGGAATTCCTAACATGGATAGTTTTGGGTTCCCTTCTTTGTATAGCTTTTTGGGATATAAGATCAAGAGTCAAGGGTCAATAAGAGAGATGGTAAATTGCTGGTGTGTCTATGCGGTCCCCAATTTGAACCTAATTCAGAGAGAACCCTTTCTTTAACGTATTTTGATATGTAATAAGGAACCAAACTGTTTAAAAATGTAAAAGTTATACGAATGAGGGAACCTACCGTTTTGCTTGAGATCCGGCCCCCCCCCCCCCCCAAGGAAGACCCAGAGAATCACCTTAATCGCTGAAACCTGAGATTCCAATCTAGAACCTTCAGAGTAACAATCTGGCGCTCTATCTACTCGTAATATAGTAGGCTGCCCATACTCAGTATTTGTTTTCCTAAACGCACCTAATATAGGGGAGAGTGACTTAGTGCAGTACCTAAACGTGTATGTTGGTAAGGTAACAGAAAACATCTAGCACTCCAGAGTGAATCAACTGAGCCCAAGAGACTACAGAGGAAGTGACCGACCCATTTCCAGCGAAGTATTCGCGTGGGGGGGGGGATGTCACTGTCCTCTTTTCTATCCTGTGAGCAGTTCAGCATGCTCTCAAACACACACTTCTCTCTCTATTCTTTACTACACATACATACATTTTATACAATACACAATTTTTTCAAAATTTATATATATAAAAAAATATGGCATCGTGACCCTCGGAGACCTTGATTTCGGCTCTTTCCTTCTTATATAGAGGGACATTTTTGCGGACGTTCGTCCTTGGTTTCTATTTCCTACATAAAAAAAATCCAACTGCGGCGAAGTTAGAAGTCAAACCCGAGCCTTTCAGAGTCCTAGTCCAACCAACAGGTCTGCGTGAGTTAACACACTTTTCACAATATACTTCTTTAGAAGTACAACGCCAGAAAGGTTAACTCCAACCAATTCTTTAGCTAGCGTTCGTGGTTCAGTGGGTATAACAGAACTAGCGCTATGGTCCGCGCTGGTCTGGTCTGAGCGCTGGGCCAATCTCTGGCCTTCCTCGCTCATTATACAAACCAATTCTTTACTTACCTTAAATCAATAAGTTTTTATGTGAATCTTCCTCAACCGTAAAAATTCTGTCCTTTTTCATTACGTAAATTTTATCATTTTTATATTTCTTCCCTCCACTTATTCTTCGAACATTATAAAATGAAAAGAGGTGACACTTTAAGTGCCAATTAAGAACTTGGTTTTTAAGTGCCATTTGGTGAATCCGTTGAAATTTTGTTATCTGTTAATAGATATCGGATCAACGCGGACGTGAAATAGAAATAATTCATCATTGACGATGACGATCACTTATAGAAAAGAAACGAGGAACATTTGGCGACAATATTATCGAGGCCAGCGCCCGTGACACAGTGGGTAATACCATTTCCCTATATGCAACGTGAAGATACTGAAGTTGGGAGTTCAACTCCCGATGATGCTGGTTAACTCTAGGAGTTAACGAAAAGAGGCTGGCGGCTCTAGCCTGAGCGTTGTGCCACCTTTTAATCATCTTGACTGAATATTATTATAGAATCAGTTATCAAGTCCGGGCTCGGGAAAATTTATTTTAACCCGTTAACGCAGAATGTTTTTGTAGGGTTAAGTCTAAATGCGTGTATTTAAAACGGTACGTATTCGACCCAGTCGGCGTTAGAGGGTTAAATTAAATTTACAAAAGTAATAAATTAGAACTAAAACAAATGTTCAAATTGATGTCTTGTTTTGGGACCTTGTTGCGGGTAAGGCTAATATTGAAGTTAGTTACAGTGGATGGGCAAAGGCCTCTGCAGGCCTTTTCCTCACTAGTGTACCTCACTTCCATATTAGCCACTGCTTGTTATTTTACCTGCAACAAAAAAAAGAAGGTCCCAAAACAACACATCAATTTGAACATTTGTTTTAGTTTTAATGTATTACGTTTGTAAATTTAATTTAAAATAAATTTTCCTATGAGACCGGACTTATGGGGCACCCTGTATAACTATAATGTAATATTTCGTTGTAACTTCAGTGATTATTGTCTCGTGTGCTAAGTGCTATAGCGTCTTATTCTATAAGCCCAAAATGAAAATCCGCTTTACGCATATATGTAAAAAATTAATGAAGATTTAATATCCAAACAAGGATAGATATTTGATTAAAAATCAAAATTAACGAAAGCGTTTTTAGTAGAAATAATCTTATATTCGTAGCATGTAAACCATTATCAATGAATCCACTCGTTCCGGAAATTGGACGAACGTACAGTATTTTAATTCATCGTAAAGCCTTTTTTGGGACAAAATCTAACCGCAAATGAATTCAAAACATGGTAAACATAAAAGGACAAAGTTACTTTGATGTATATTTCATTAATATTTGAAACATTATAAATATTCACATGAAATTCGTGTTGCAGAAACATGCTAGCCTAAACTATCAAAAACCTGCTTTTAAAATTTCATAAAAATCGAACTCTATATACAGTGAATTACCATTAAATTGCCTGTTTAGTCATATTAATTTCATGTCCCGACGAGCTCAGTTTGTATTCTGAAGATTGTTGAGAAGACGTAAGGAAGCCAACAATACACACACACACACACACACACACACGTTCAAATTTTTTTTAAACTTTTATGCAATATATATATATATATATATATAATATATATATATAATAAACTCAAACTAACAAGTGATTTTTACATATCAAAATGCTTAAGAAAGACAATAGAGAAAAGAAAAAAAATGTAATGGACTTATTCCTCTTTCATTTTTCTCTTTCTTTTGTTTTCGGAAGAGAGACATTAACATCATCAAAGATAAAGACAATTTATCATATTTATAAATTATATTCTGCATGGGAAGAAAGTAATCTGGCGTCTCGACATGTTTTGCTTTTTGTTTTACGAATAAATGGTGAATACTCGCGTTTTATGCCGAATTATAAACAAAAAAAAATAATTATAATGGTCATGATAAAGCGAATATTATAACAACACAGTATATTCGTGCAGTGTGTGGAAATTATGATACTATACCAACACTGGCTACCCAATACATTATAATAATGATGCTGATATTCTGATGATAATAATGATGATGATGATTATATAACAGTAATAGTAATGGGATGTGAAACATATCTGTATTTGGTCTGAAACTGAAGCACGTTAGATATATGTATGTATGGGGACTAATCTCGAGTTAACCGTTTATAAAAAAAAATAATTATTTGTTCCTCGGAATAAATTAATATTATTTTATAAATATTTACTAATAATTTTCTATAAATCCAACTCTACTTTTATAAGTTACATTAAATAAAATTCTAAATTTCATTCAGTTAAAACGGTAGAATGAAACGTAAATAGGTTCGAAACAAAATGAAAAAAATTGTAGTCACTGCTAAATATTTACAGAAAATGAAGTTTAATTCGTAGAAAACGGAAATAATTGACCACTTCAAGGTTGTAAATCTGAAACCGTGTGATGTATACAAACTTTATTTCATTTGTAGTTAAAATGAACCAGTTACTAGATAAGAGGACTAGGCAGTTAAATACAGACTGTGATATTCTATAGAAAGCACTTTTATGGTTAAATGGTGATATAGGAATTTTCAGTGTTTTTTCTAAGTTGTGTGTATGTACACTTACATTATGTGCGTATGTGTATTACTCAGTTGCAGTAGTAGAGGTTTCATATCATACATACTCAGTTTCAGTAATATTAGAAGTTTCCTCATGAAAGGAATGGAATAAAGTACACATCCATAATTTTAGTGCAGTTATTGCTATGCTGATGAGGTTATTTTAAGGAAATTAGTGAGTTTAAAGTAATGGTGATTATTGAAAAGTACATTTATTGCTACAAGTCGTATTGATCCCCATTGATAAGATTGTTTATATATATATATATATATATATATATATATATATATATAATACAAACAAACTTATCAATATAAGTGAGTTTAAAGTAATGGTGATTGAAAGTACATTTATTGCTACAAGTCGTATTGATCCGCGTTGATAAGATTGTTTATTAGGGCGGCTCGTTTTTACACTTTTTTCGATATTTGATTGGGGGTAGTGCGGAAAAGTTGCGATTTGGAGAGAAAATAAAGTGTGTAAAATTTTTTTGATCTACGTCAATACCTTCTGGTGGCGGCGAGTCCTTAAAAATCGAAAAATAGGCCTAACGGGGTAGATTGGAAAATGGTTTTAAAGACTTACAAAATAAACAATAAAAATTTCAGCACAATCTGTTAATAACTTCCGGTGGCGTCTTAGCCGTTAAAATATCCAAAATATTGATTTAAAGCAAGTTTTAACAAGATGTTATACAAATGTTAATTCCGGTATATTTCTGTGCAAACAACCCTGAGAACACTATTATAGGCTTGAATAAATTAATAGCAGTCATTGAACAATGAACATTATATAAAAATTATATAAAATTATATAAAATTTTTGTGTGTTTTTAGACCTATTTTTCGATTTTTAAGGACTCGCCGCCACCGGAAGGTATTGACGTAGATCAAAAAAATTTTACACACTTTATTCTCTCTCCAAATCGCAACTTTTCCGCACTACCCCCAATCAAATATCGAAAAAAGTGTAAAAACGAGCCGCCCTATTGTTTTTATATATATATATATATATAAACAAACTTATCAATACCAATTGTAGCAATAAATGTACTTTTCAATAATCACTATATATATATATATATATATATATATTAAACAGTGATAGACAATGCAGTGTATAAACATATGCGAATGTCATGACAACAGTGCTAAACAAGTAATTATAAATTCTTGGCTTAGTTCATTAGGTTGAGTTTTATTACCGGGTTGTGGTATTTAAATATATATAAAAGGCCAACAGAATCTGCACTATAAGGAACATTATTTATTGCTTTACTATCTTCGAGATGACACGCACCTTCTTTAAGAGTGGAAACATATAAGATTAGAATAATGCGAGGCAGTATTCTCAATAAAAGATGAGCCATGTTAAACCCAATTAACACGAGTAAAATATAAATTAAAACAATGTGAGAATAAAGTATTCGTGAAGTAAAATTACACACACACACACACACACACACACACACACACACACACACACACTTGAGGAAAGATGCTGGGAGCGCTTTCCTAACGACTATGTTATCATTTGCTTTGATGTCAAAAGTTTATTCGCGAATATACCTTTAAATGAAACTAGAAACATAATTATAAGTATGTTTTATCATTTGCTTTGATGTCAAAAGTTTATTCGCGAATATACCTTTAAATGAAACTAGAAACATAATTATAAGTATGTTTTGTAATAATGACTCTGTGTTGAGCCTGAACAGATGTCATTTTAAGCAGCTAATTGACATTGATACTACATATATTATTTTCATGTAACAGGTTTTGTAAACAAATAGAGGGTGTAACAATGGGTAGTACTCTGGGTCCTACCTTAATGACCTTTCTGTGTCGCTTCGAGAAAAATCTAGTTGGCTATATGATCTGTGGAATTTAAACCTCTTCTCCCGATAAAGCTGAACTCTTCGCTCGAACTTTCGCTTACAATTCAACCCAGGACGATTCCCATGCTGTTTCTTCATCTCTTCCTCTCTCTGACTTAATTATGTCTGAAATTAGAATTTCCTCCAAAGGTGTTCTTTCTGCCCTATCTGCGATCAACTCTGGGGAGGCGCTCGGTCCTGATGGTGTTTCTCCTGTTGTTCTTAAGAACTGTGCTTATGTGCTGATACCCTGCCTGGCAAACTCTCTGCTTTGTCTTTCATCTGGTACTTTTCCTTCCTGCTGGAAGTTCGCTTTCATTCAGCCTGTCCCACAGAAGGATGTCCACTCTCAACCCACCAACTATCGTCCTACTGCTTTGATTTCTTGTCTTTCGAAAGTTTTTGAATCTAACCTTAATAGGAAGATTCTTAAACACTTCTCTTCTCACAATCATCTTTCAGATCGTCAGTATGGATTCCGCAACGGACGCTCACTGGCGATCATCTTACGTATCTCTCTAACTCTTGGCCATCCTCCTTTCTGGATTTCGGTGAAACCTTTGCCATTTTGCTTTTGCTAGATATATCAAAAACTTTTGATAGAGTCTGGCACAAATGTTTAATTTCCGAACTGCCCTCCTTCAGTTTCTATCTTTCTATCTCTGCCTTCATCTTCAATTTCCTTTCTGGCCGATCTATAGCTGCGGTTGTAGATGACCACTGTTCTTCTTCTAAAGCTATTAATAATGGTATTCCTCAGGGCTTTGTCCTGTCACCCACCCTTTTCATTTTACAGTAGTTATGAATGATCTATTAAATCGCACTTCCTGTCCTATTCACTCCTATGCCGATGATTCCACTCTTCACTTTTCCACCCGTTTCACAAAGCGCCCCCTCTCAACAGTCACTCCATGCTTCGCGTGGGACGGCTATGATGCACCTGACCTCTGATCTTTCTGCTATATCTGATTGGGGCAGAGAAAACCTTGTGGTTTTCAACTCCTCAAAAACTTAGTTCCTTCATCTATCTACGCGTCACAATCTCCCACACGACTATCCCCTCACCTTCAACAATGCACAACTTAATCCTTCCTCTTCTCTTAACATTCTTGGTGTTCCCTTTTCTCGTAAGCTTTCCTGGAGAGATCACATATACTCTCCTTCCAAAACAGTTTGTAAGAGGTTAGGTGTGTTGTACCGGTTCCGCAGTTTCTTCACCCCTACTCAGTTGCTGTCTCTGTACAGGGGTGTTGTCCTCCTCACTATGGCGTACGCTTCTCATTCTATCGGGTGGTTCAACCCACTTAGCTCTACTTGACCGAGTGAATTAAAGGCTTTTCGTCTCTTCAATTTCCCCCCTCTTACTGACTGCCTTGAATCTCTCTCTGTTCGCCGCAATGTTGCCTCACTCTCTCTTTACTATCGCTATTATAGCGGACATTGTTCTTCTGAACTCTCTAACTTCATACCTAATTGCCTACTCCTTTAAGGAGAACACGGAGTACCACACTTTCTACACATTCTTATTCTTTTTCTGTCGAACTCTCTAACGCAAGGATTAATCGGTATTTTCAATCTTTCATCTATTCAACCAGTGAACTCTGGGACAGTCTTCCTCAATCCATGTTTCTCCCTGTCTGTGACCTCCAGTCTTTCAAATGCAGAGTGTCGATCGAAAACCTTGGACCTTGATTTTGGCTCTCTTCCTTTACAGGGGGGGGGGCGTTTTTTCGGGCGTTCACCCTTAGCCCCTCCTTCCTGCATAGAAAAAATGAACATCGTTCTTCCACTGAACTGCTAATATTAAGTTAACTTTAGAATGTGTGTGTGTGTGTGTTATTTAATTTTTGTGTGTGCATGAAATTTTATTAATTGAACATTTTGTCCTTTTTTAAATTTTTGTTTTATACGTATTAATTACTTTAACATTGTTCACCTTTTGTTTTATTTTTTTTTAGCCTTGATGGTGCGAGTCATCTCGAAGTTAGTCAACACAATAAATAACGTTTTTATATTTATATACTTTACTTTAGTTTTTAGGTGACTTTGAACGACGGTTCAGGATCGACCTTGTTCGAATTTTCTTTCTAAGCCCTAAATTATAGACGGCGTAAATTTACTATTTTTAGTTTTGCGTATTCATATGAATACATGATACACTGTTTTCATTGTACCTAAAGAAGTGATTGTTCATTCAGAGTACTTTGGCACTTGTCGTATATTGGGTAGTTTTATACATCAGACAACCTAATATCTACAAACATTTTTACATTCTACAAACATTAATACGCTGTAATACGACAAGAATTGAAATAGAACTAATGTTAAGTTTCGCGGAGACCAGATTACACTGGGTTAGGTAGTCGTTTCAGATTGATTAGTTATTTCCTACATGGTCAAATTTGGACAGTCAGAATCTTTAGTAGCCAATTTCTTCTTTATCAAAAACACTGGTCTTCGCAAAATTTATATTTGCCTGAAATAGTTTTATATTTTTACCCGTAAAATAATAATATCATTTAAGGGCTAATATTAAGTTTCACGGAGACTAGATTATTCGAGGTTAGGTGCTCGCTTTAGATTGGTTAGTTATTTCCCACGTGACTAATTTCGGCTAATCGGAATCTTTGTAACAAATTTCGACTTTGTTGAAAACACTGGTCTCCGCGAAATTTAATATTATTTTCCCATTTAAGTTTAATAATTAGTTTATCTTGATAACGTATCATTCCATATACACTTAATTCTCTTCATCATATGTATATATGTAAATATAAAACGTTCATTGTTCAAATCTTTTCATTAACAAACTTTAATTAAAGTAGGTACCCACCTTCTCATATTATTCAGCATCTCCAAAAGACAATTTGATCCATTTATTCGTTGGAACTCTTTGATGTTATCAGATCATTTCCAAGCATTATAATAGTGACACTTACAAACTTCCTCTTTTACTTTATCTAAACCCCTTAAAAGGGTATTTAATAATACAAAGGGGTCCAAACAGAATACAAGACCCTGCGCAGATCAGGCAGCAAAGTTGATCCCAGCAGAGAACCCCCACAACAGTCTTCCTACCGAAGTGTAACCATGGAAGAGGATGAGTTTGGATTCAGGAGAGAGCCTGAAAGGAAAAATGTCCAAAGTTTCAATATCGAGGACGTAAGAGAAGGTAAGTGCTTCTATTATAGATGCATGATAAACACTTAAAACTGGCACTGATAGATCTTTGAAGATGGCACTGATAGATCTTTGAAGATGGTGTACTGATATACACATTTAAAGATGGCATTGATACATCCTTTGAAAGTGGCAGTGATATGCACATAGTGGCACCTTTGTAGCACTTTACGATAATAATAATCCATCCGCATCGATACTAAACCCACGCAAGAAAAATGAAACGCAGCGCGCGCATGCATAGTTTGTACGTAATCATTTTATACTCGTTATACCTTGAAGAGGTGTAGTTATTATATCGAAACGTTGATCCATGTTTCTCTTTTAGTTTTTTTCTTTGTGATTATACACGCTTTTTCCTCTTCTTTAGGATACTGTTTCGAGATCCTCTTTCTTTGAAAGGAATTTAGCGTTACATCCAGTCTTTTATGTAATATAGCCCTACACCTAGTTTTAACTTATTTTCGAATCCTTAATTCCATGAATGTAGTCCAGTTTCGGGAAAAAAGTTCGCCTACAGAAATAATTTCTACAAAGCATAAAAAATTGCTTATTGGTAATATATTTTTTCTTTGATACCTTGTTTTGGGTGACAGTAATCAAATTTCAAAACCAAATCCAATTATTACTAATTATTAATTTTTTAGGCCGTTTAGAAATTTTCTAGGAGAACTTTTTTCCCGGAACTGTACAAAGTATGTACATAGTTTAAAAACTAAAAAATACTTAACATTAACTTAAATAATACCCTCTTTAACACTCAAATAAATGAACTAAACAATGGATTTAGTGAATAAATTTTTGCAAGATGATTAAAAATCTGCGCACTATGAACGCGTATGACTTTTTCAATCGCACTGTATAATGAATGACATTTGATAGCGTAATAATCGAAGTTAAATAGTGTATATGTTTATATATCAAATTTTATGTTATAAATTAACTTGTAAAGTTTATCTAAACAATTTTTTTTATATATATTTCCACCGATTTTCTGGTTTTATTATTATTTTTAATGATTTGAAAATGTTTGATTTAACATAAACAGTTTGAGATTGTGTTAAATACAGTTTCTCATATTTAACACACACACACACACACACACACACATATATATATATATATATATTATATATATATTATATATATACACAGGGTGTCCCAGAATTAACTATCTATTTCAATGAAATCGGACAATTTTTTAAAAACACACTTTTATTTATGTTTATCATGTTTAATATGTGTTAAAAATGTATAAATTTCTAAATTTTGTTCATAATTTTATTTTCATAATTTTTTCATTATCTGGTCCAACGAAAGACCGTCTAAAGTCATAGAATGGCAAAGAGACTCTCCAAAAGTTAACGTGTGGCTTGGAATGACCAAATCCAAAATTTATGGCCCATTCTTCTTTGCGGAACCAACTGTAACAGGTACCGTCTACCTTGATATGCTTCAGCAGTTTCTCGAACCACAGCTGCTTGATGATGGCATTCTTGATAATGTTGTGTTTCAACAAGATGGAGCACCATGTCATTATGCTCTAATTGTTCGAGAATACCTCAACAGACGCCTTCCGAATCGGTGGATTGGACGTGGAGGACCTCGACCTTGGCCTCCGCGTTCTCCGGATTTGACACCCCTGGATTTCTTTGCATGGGTTTCATAAAAACAAAGGTTTATCGCCAAAAGATCAATAGTTTAGCTGAACTTAAAGAACGCATCCAGTTGGCAGTGCGGGAGATAACACCTGAAATGCTTCAAAATGTGTTTCGCAGCGCTGAGGATAGATTTGAAATTTGCAGAGATACAGACGGTGCACATGTTGAAACTTCTCAATTAAGTTTTGACTTATGATTTACAAATCTATTTTTTTTGTATCATAATTTAGTAATAAACACAAAATTATGTCAGTTTTTATTAAATTTGTCCGATTTCGTTGAAATAGATAGTTAATTCTGGGACACCCTGTATATATATATATATATATATATATATATATTATATATATATATATATATATATATATATATATATATATATAATGTATAGGATGTTCCATAATAATAATACTCGTGAGGGAAAGGCGGAGTGAGTTACACTCCCGAGGAAAAGGCATCTGCCTTTTCCTCAGGAGTGTAACGCACTTCCATATTAGCTATTGCGTTATTCTACCTGTAACAAAAAAAATATCCCAAAACACGACATCAGTTTGAACATTTGTTTTAGTTTTAATGTATTACTTTTGCAAATTTAATTTAAAATAAATTTTACTATAAGACTGGACTTTTGGGACACCCTGTATATATATATTTTTATTTTTACTGTTTTTTAATATTTAGAACCACGTTGAAATTAAGTTTTGCAGTTTACACTTCCGTTTTTCACAAATTCTTAAAAATGATTTTGAGGTTCTGTTAATCTGTGCCAGAGTTTGTATTCACAAATTCGATTTTATTCGCGAAAGGGTATGATCCCACTCGGTGTCATTAGGCAGTTCTCAAATTGATCTCTCCCTTTTCGTGCCGTTATCATTCTCATACACGGCTTTCCCATTTTGGTTCAAATTAAGTTAGGTTAATGTTAGGTTAGGTTAAATTAGGCTAATATTTCCTAACCTGACTATTCTCATTTGGCACCTTTACCCAGAATGCGAATGGGGGTGACATTTTCTCAAAAGAAGAAACCCTTCTCAAATGTGGGTTTCTTTGTGCATTCTCACTGGAATGGGAATGCAGTAATATTGAATGGGAAAGAATCCATGTATTATATTACTTACTTTAGGTTACTTCAGGTGAGTTTGAACGACGGTTCAGGATCGACCTGCGTTGACCCCTCTGCAGCATTCCGCCTCATTTGCGGGATTTGGTGAAGGAGGGAATTGCTGTCTGATCTCCTACCCTCGTAGCCAGCCACGCATGGCTGGTCAGGGACTTTGCACAGGAACCTGTGCAGCTGGTTCTTGAAGTTATTCAGGTCGGTGTGTTGAAGATTCCTCACTTCTTTTGGTAGGACATTGAAAAGCTTTGGGCCTCTTATTCTGAGGGTATTTTCCACCCTCGTTTTCATGGTTCCTTGAACCACCGCCGCTGGGACCGTACAAAATCTGCCTCTTCTCTCATTCCAGTTTGTTTCTATTTCATTTCTAAGGTTAGGGATAGAGCCCTCAAGTATTTTCCATATGTATATTATTGTGTACCGCTCGCGCCTTCTTTCGAGAGAGTAGAGTTCCAGGGATTGTAGTCGAGACCAGTAGTCTTCACCTTCCGTTTCCTCTATTTTAGACGTAAAAGTCCTTTGTATAGTTTCAATGTTCGCAATGTCTCGTTTTCTGTGTGGGCTTGTGAGTACTGAGCAAAACTCAATTATTGGTAGGACTAGATTCTTCCATAATTTGAGCATGATGTTTGCTTTTCTGCTGCGGAAGCTCCTCCAGATGATTCCCATTATTTTTCTAGCCGTTATAATTTTGATGTTATAGTGCTCTCTGAATTCTGCATCCGACGACATTATTACTCCAAGGTCCCTGACTTGTGGATTTGGTGTTATCTGTTTGGCTTGCAGAGTTTTGCACCCTTTTTTCTGTAGCTCCTTGTTATTACTATATCTTAGAAGTTGGAATTTTTCTTCGTTGAACTTCATATTGTTGTCTTCTGCCCACTGAAATAATGTTTCAATGTCGTTTTGTAATTTTCTTATGTTACCTTCGTTCAATATATATATATATTATATATATATATATATATATATATATATATATATATATATAATATTGTAAGCATTCTTACCTACCCTACTTAGGAACCGCGACAAACTTAGAATACACACATAATCCAACACGACACGAATGTGCGTCCAGCAACATTATTGGTGTCGCTGTAGTTTTAGTTTTTTTTTTACCGAAAATCATTAAATATCAAGCAAAAGGGATGTAATGACGATTAGGTTAGGTTAAATTAATTAGATTATTTAGTTTAGGTTTAAAGTCGCCATCTACAATTGCACACACATTTCTACATTACTGTACAGTCTTTACAGCCACACTTACACTTTTCCTCCTAAGTATATATATTATAATGTATATGGTTGTAAATTTTGACTTGGTCCACAATCGATATGGACCGTGACTTATTTTTCGTTGGCAAGGTACTAGTATTGATGGATACCGTAATGAAATTGACTGGATTCTTTGGATCTGATATATTTGCATGTCGATTATAAATAGATATAGAGTGTAACATATTTGTAGATAGTAGTCTATTATGACTTGATCCTCTGGATCCAGAGATTCTATCTTTAGTTTTAAATCGATAAATAATAATTAATTTGTTTTAAATTTATAATTATTTAGTTTTGTAAAAATTGGTCGTTGCCAATGTACAGGCAGTTGTTACATAAATTTCTTATGTTCTTGTGCTTCGGAACCCACGTAAAATTGTAGGTCCCCTCCGCCACCACGGAGGAAATACACAATTACGAACACAGTTAGGTAGACCAGCCATGAGTGGATCCTAGGGTCTTTGTTGGTCTGAAACATTATAACAATTGAAAATGTAAAAATGTCGGGGTTTTGTAAGGTAATCAAATGTGTGTGTGTGTGTGTGTGTCAAATTTCCTTTACAAGTTTGTTTTTATATATAAAAACAAAAGCAGAGCGGATCGCGTGACTTTTAAAGATAACAAAATTAAAGTATTTTCAACTTTTAATTAAAAAACTTTTAAGTTAAAAAAACATGATATAAATTAATTAGTAAAGAAAGGAATAAAAGTGTTCAGTTAATACTTTGTAACATTTAGTAAAAAATTATATTTCTTCCTTTTCTTTCATTAAGTGAATCTCGGATACAAATATTTATTTTAGAATTTATTCACACTTAAAAAATCATTCGCATTATTCTTATTTATCAATGTATTATATATATATATATATATATATATCCAATTTACCAATATATATACAGTATATCCCAAGCAACGTCAATAATAAACCACCTTTTTTATCAATTAGGTCGAATTTTGTAAATAAGTCAGATTTTGTTGTACGACCTACTCTTTTGAGGTTATGTTACGTTTAGTTAGGTTACGTTAACTCTGGTTAACGTAACCTCGCGGAACCTAACCTAAAGCAGATCAGAGGGTGTGTAATGTTTGAGGAAGCGTAAAGGATGACTTATTTGACTTAGTTTTTTTTAATTAAAGTCCTAAACTGGGGGAAATTAAAAAAAATAATTATTGTATACGGTAAAAAAAACGCTTTATCTAAGCTTTCTTATAGATCCCCCCGCCCCGCCCACTACTTTAACACAAACGAAAGTAATTAAACATTAGAAAATATAAAATATATAACCTGTTCGACCTACTGCGTAAAAAGATTACTTCCTACTTAATGTCTATTCCCATTCGCTGTCTCCTTTGAGATTCCAACTTTAGGAATTTCCACTCTTGGGCGTAGCATGAAATGGGAATGGCATCGAATGGGGCGACACCCGTAAATGAAAAATAGTCACGGACGAAATTGTACACAAATGTTCGACCATCTCTCTCTCTCTCTCTCTCTCTCTATATATATATATATATATATATATATATATTATATTATATAATATATATGAAGTATGATCAGGGTGGTTTTATGATCCCTGTACTACCATCACACTGGTTTTACATCAAAGACTAAGTAATTCTTATAGTTTTAGGCTTGGCGTGACCCCCCACGCTAGGTTATTGGTTTTAATTTAGGCTAATGATAAGTTTTGATAGGGTAGGCGGGATTCTGATAAGGCTTTTAACTACTTACGTTAAATTTTTTTTAGAAATTTGTTTGTTCTACTGTCAACATATTTCACCGATTACACACACACACACACACACACACACACCCGATGTCTGTTCAAAACGTATCAGGACAGGGTGTTTATTTTTAGAATAAGATCACGCTTGGAGTTGTGACTCTGCTAAACATGTCTCTACATGTCTGGACAAGTTGACTGATAAGGTTATACTTCATTGTGTAACGTCACTCCACTGTGGTGAGCCGATAAAGTTAAAAGTGTTTTGTTTCGCGGCTATTTCTTACGGTGTCGGAGAGTACCGAGCAACGTGTTGAAGGTGAAGGTGCTGCACACCATGAATATGTTTCACAGGGACAAACAATCAACAAGGAATTTTACAATGAAGTTTTGAGAGTCTACGTAAAGCCGTTCGGAGGAAATGGCTGCAGAAGTGAGAGTCCGGAGACTGGATGCTTCATCACGATAACGCGCCATCTCACTCTCGCAACTTGTCCAGCAAATTCTGGCCCAAAATGGCCCGAAGTACAGCAGCTCCATATTTGGTTCCATGCGACTTTTTTTTTTGTGTTCCGAATCTCAAACAAACCCTGAAAGGACACCGATTCGATGATGTTGAGATCATTAAAAGAAATTCAACGGAGCGGCTTTTGGCCATTCTGAAAAGTGCTTCCGAAAAATGTTTTCAACAATGGCAGGATCGTTGGGCAAAGTGTGTGTGGCTTTAGAAGGAGCGTACTTTGAGGGAGATTAAGCTCCAAGCCCTATAAGTACCATATTCTGTCTATAATCGCATCAGTCCGAAAACGTTTTGAACAAACTCGTGTGTGTGTGTATATATATAATCTATATAACTGCAAACCCGGGTTTGATTCCCGGCGATGATAGGTGGCGCTCAGCTCACAGGGTTACACTTCATATGAAAAAAATTAGAACGTCGGGCTGCTGATCAGGAGGTCGTGAAATCGAGTCCGGATAAAGACTTTGTCATTTCTGATCACCCATGATGGGTCGTCGTTCGATTCTACGTTAAACTGTAGGTCTAAGATGGGGCAACAAGCTTAACCTTTATCAGAATTAATAATTTAGACGGAAGAAAAAACCAAGGTTACAAAGTATATATATATATATATATATATAATATATATATATATATATATATATAGTTATACAAGCATCATAACTTTATATTAGTTTTCGATTACTAGTAATATACTGACTTTTTGTAATTTGACTTTTAACTGGGTAGGCGGCGCATGCCCCGCTTACCCTGACTGCACGCCACTAATTATATATATATATATATATATATATATATATATATATATATAAAATGCCCACAGAATACGAGGCCCAAAGCTTTTCAATGTCCTACCAAAAGAAGTGAGGAATCTCCAGCACACCGACCTGAATAACTTCAAGAACCAGCTGGTCAGATTCCTGTGCAAAGTCCCTGACCAGCCATGCGTGGCTGGCTACGATGGCAGGAAGAGATCAGACAGCAATTCCCTCCTTCACCAAATCCAGCAAATGAGGCGGGATGCTGCAGAGGGGTCGACCGTAGGTCGATCCTGAACCGTCGTTCGAACTCATTTAAAGTAAGTATATATATATATATATATATATATATATATGAAGGTTCTTTTAAAATAGTAAATTATACAACTTATTTAACATTATTTACAGTAAATTCGGCGTAAAGACTATTGGTTAATATTTAAAAGTTCACCGTTAATTACTCATTAACCACAAGTCAATAAGATAATTAGCTTTCAAATCTGCACAAAGTTTTTTAGTGGCAAGTCACTTTTAGGGTCCAAGTAAAAGTGTTTTGGATCTATTATTTATACGTTGGTTTAAAAGTTTATAAAGAAGAAAATAAATAAAGTTGAAAGTTTCTCGAAATAATGGTCATGCATTCGTATATATGTTCAACCACGGAGGACATGCGCAATACACAATTACAAATACGGTTAGGTAGACCAGCCATGAGTGGATCCTAGGGTCTTTGTTGGTCTGAAACGTTATAGCATAACATTTATAACAACGCGAGGGACGAGTAGACGCTCTTTTTATTGTATACTTGGCCAGCGCCCGTGGTTTAGTCGGTAACACCGTTTCCCTATAAGCGAAGTAAAGAGGAGGTCGGGGTTTCGACTCCCGATTATTATTTCGCCCCCCCCCCCCCCGCTATTTCTCACAAATACTTCAAATTTTTCATTTCAAAAGTCAGTTCGAAGATTTGACTAATCACCTTCATCTTTTTAAGGGCTACGTCGTGGCCAGTGTCGTGACACAGCTTCCCGTCAGTTGGGGAAGTTCAGCAACAATGCGTCTGGAGAGTTGAAGATGGGAGACCTTCTTCCGCGTCCAGATTATGTAGCGACTCGTGGTTCGGATCCCACGTAAAGCTGTAGGTCCAATCCGTTATAATATGACGTTAGCTGTTTCGGAGGAGGTTAAAGAACCAAATCAAAACAAACAAAAAATTACTTTTTAAAATATTTTAAAGTTTAATTTATATGTAAACAGCTATTAATTAACTCTTATATTACTTCTAATATATATATATATATATATACATATATATATCGTTAACCTCGTTTAGGTTCCGTGCGTCGGTCTCTTCACACGAAGGTCAAGCTGGTGGCCCTGCCTCTAGTCCTGGCTTGGTGGAGGAGCGAGTTGCTTTCTTGCGTTCTCCACCGTACATAGCCAGGTACTCCCGGCCCATCTGGTACCGTTCTTGTCCTGAGTCAGGCATCTTGTCTTCTCTTGAAGACTTCAACTTTGACCCCTGTAACGTTTCTAAGGTCCTTTTGAAGCTGGTTCAAAAGTCTTGGGGCCCCTGACAACCAAGCTATTTCCTTCAGTGTTGAGGAGGTCCCTTGTCGGGCCTTTAATTTGGGAACACTACACATTCTGCCTTTCCTATTTTCCAGCGTTGTTTGAATGGTAATTGGGTTTAGTTTGAGGTTTGGTATCAGTTTTTCGATAATTTTCCATATGTAGATTATGGTGTACTTCTCTCTTCTTTCCAGGGAGTACAGATTTAGTTTACGTAGTCTTTCCCAGTAGTTGAGTTCTTTGCAGCCATCAATCACTGTGAAATGTCTCTGCGTTTCTTCTAGTTTATTAACTTCTTCTTTTTATATGGGGACGTCAAAAATTAGCAGTATTCAAGTTTTGGTATGATCAGTGTTCTCAGTAGGGGAATCATTACTGTCTTGTCCCTAGTTTTGAACGTTCTTAGTACCTGTCCCGCGACTCTTTTTGCTTATGTTTATTGCTTTGTTTATATATAGATATATATATATATATATATATATATATATATATATATATATACTTGTAATATATACTTATATATTTGTATTTGCTTCTAATTCATGTATAATGTAAACCATTACTTACTAACAACGGAAATAGTTAATCAAATTTTTCATCGAGTACGACCATTACCTGTTGGGGTATTAACGCCTGACCACATCTGATCGACTTGGCATTCTATCGACAAGTTATTATTAAGTTAGATTAAGTTATTATTAGAGGTTAGATTGGGTTATTAGGTTAGGTTAAGATAGGTTAGTTTTGATTTTTAGAGTGTTGATGTTTTGGTCTTGTTGACAAAATGGGTATAGGTCCAGGGTATCACAGTTGCCTAAAAACGTCTGTTGTGCATTCCCATGTTTTTCTGTTAATATATATAACTGAGAAGCCTGATTTTCAGAACAGGCTCTTTTAATTGATTGTATGTAGTACAAGGGTACCAATATTATCTATTTATATATATGTGTGTGTGTGTAAAGAACGACGCTTGTGTAGAAGAGGAGGAGGGAGAACGAGCAAATGAAAAATGAGGCACCTCCCAGGACTCGAACCAGGGATCATCCAATTGCCGGTCGGATATGCTAACCACTGCACCAAGGTCCCCGATCAGTCACAACTCGTAATTCTCCTACATACGAACCGGAATCGAATGCCCTGAGGGGGCACCTTCTCATGCAGTACATATATACATTTTAACTGCAAACAATACACAGTATAATTAATGTAAAGAACGACGCTTGTGTAGAAGAGCGTCCGTACAAGATGAGGAGGGAGAACGCCTCATTTTTCATTTGCTCGTTCTCCCTCCTCATCTTGTGCGGACGCTCTTCTACACAAGCGTCGTTTCTTTACATTAATTATACTGTGTGTTGTTTGCAATTAAAAAAAAATATTATATATATATATATATATATAATATATATATATATGTATGTGTGTGTGTGTTGTGTGTGTGTGTATGTTACAGGGAATTTGTGTAATTAAGAATTTCATGAAATCCTAAAATGTTCAGGGATTTCATGCAAGGTTAAGTCGTGATATTTTTGTCAGTTTTAATGAAAATGTCACGACTTAACCTAACCAATCGTCAAGGGCGTACAATTGACCTAACCGGCATTCAATAATTTTCCTGTAAGTTTAACGAAAATATCACGAATTAACTTTTCATGAAATCCCTAGTTACACAGATTCCCTGTAATATATATATATTATATATATATATTATATATATATACAGGGTGGTGCAAAAGTCTGGACCCATAGGCAATTTACTATATAAAAAATATCTTTCGATTTTTATAATCAGTGGTTTACGTTAACAAACCAAGAACAATACAAGCGCTAAAGGATAACATCACAACAGAAATTGAAGCCATAAGAACGAATATTACTATGCTTACAAATGTGCAAAGGTCTGTGTCAACCGAGTAGAAAAGTGTTTGGAAGAAGATGGACATCAATTCGAACACTTATTGTAAATTCTGAACTAGAACGTTAAATTTAACATAATTTAGTCACTGGTGTATGGTTATTAAATTTCATTTCATAATAAACTTCCTGCAGGGCACACTTTTTTTCCATATAAACCGCCTATGGGTCCAGACTTTTGCACCACCCTGTATATATATATATATAAATATATATATATTATATAATTATATATATATACAGGGTGAGTCAAAAGTAGCGCCCGATTTCTGTTTTTTCGGCTGTCAGATTCTTTCTTGGAAGTCATGTTGTTAATAATTGTCTTGCAGATTATTAATTTTCTTAGTTTATTTATTTTTGATTTTGTTTTGCAGGTTATTGCTGAGAGTTTGGAAAGTTACTGAATTTGCACCAAATTGAACCATGAATTACCTTTCAATGATCAACGCATTGCGGCCGTGAAACATTACTACAAATGTAATGAACAACCAACGATGGCGGCACCCCGTTTGGCACAGGAATTCGATATTAACCCACCCCAGGAAGAAACACATACGATTGATTGTCGAGAAATTTGAAGCAACAGGGTCGGTAGCCACTGCAAAGAAGTCCGGTCGTCCGAAAATGGCAACGAATGTAGCTAAGGCTGAAGAAGCATCAGGAGACTGGAACAAAGTCCGCAAAAGTCATTCGCTGTTTTATCTGCAGAGTTGGAAGTGAGCCAATCAAGTGTTATCCGTATCCTTCACCAGAAAAAATGGAAACCTTACATTCCACGCTTACTGCATGCCCTTCATGATGGAGATGACGACCGCCGTCTTCAATTTTGCGAAGAGTTCTTAGCTAAACTTGACGAAGAGGACACAATGCTAGACAACATCTGGTGGTCAGATGAGGCACGTTTTAAGCTTAACGGCACAATTAACAGACACAATTGTGTCTACTGGGCTGCGCAGAACCCGAGAGTGACAGTTGAGAAGAGGTAAATTTACCTGGCGTGACAGTTTGGGCAGCCATATCTCCATTAGGGATAATTGGACCCTTTTTCTTTGAGGGATCTGTCACTGCAGAAATTTACCTGGATATGCTGCAAACCTTCTTTTGGCCCAGGGTACAAGATCAGGACTGTTATTTCCAGCAAGATGGAGCTCCACCTCATTATGGACGTCATGTTCGTCAGTGGCTTGATGAAAACTTTCCCGGAAAGTGGATCGGCCGCCGCGGTCCGATCGAGTGGCCGGCACGCTTCCCAGGCCTTACACCTCCAGATTTCTTTCTTTCGGGCTCATGAAAGACCTTGTTTATCGTGAAAAGCCTCGTACCATTCAGGAATTGAAGGCTCAAATCACTGCAAAGTTTGAGGAAATTGATATCGAACTCTGCAGGCGTGTGTGCCACTCTGTGCCTGCTCGGCTGCAATTGTGCATCGATCACGAGGGAGGGCACTTTGAAAATTGCAAGTAAAACAGCTTGGTACAGTTCCGTAATAATTTTCCCCCTAATAAATGGTTAGATAAACATGTCATTCATTTATTTCTACCTTCTTGTACACTGTAATACAAATGGCAAACAAACAATCAACTGACAGAAATCGGGCGCTACTTTTGACTCACTCTGTATATATACCGGGTGTCCGAGAATTATCTGTACAAATTTTGGCTGTTATTAAAAGTCAACCATGAAGTGTAGAAATTCCAGTGTTGTCCCATTTTACAGAGAATCTCATTAAGTTTTTTCTGATACCACGTTTTGACAAGTTTTTTAGAAATGTACGCGGGTGACAGACATTGATGATTTAAAAGCAAGAATCACAGCTGCTATTGAGCGAATTGATGTGGATATGCTGCAGCGTACATGGCAACATTTGGAGTATCGATTGGATGTTTTGCGAATCACTAATGGTGCACATATCGAATGTTTGTAACAACGTTACTTTAATAAAAGAAACTTTTGAAAATACAGATTCTAAATAATCTTGTTTAAGAATTTTACGTGTGTTATCAAGAATTTTATTAAAAGATGAAATTGTACAGATAATGTTCGGACACACTGGAATTTCTAAAAAACTTGTCAAAACTTGGTATCAGAAAAAACGTAATGAGATTCTCTGTAAATGGGACAACACTGGAATTTCTACACTTCATGGTTGACTTTTAATAACAGCCAAAAATTGTACAGATAATTCTCGGACACCCTGTATATATATATATACTGTATATATATATATATTTTTTATTTTTTTATTTTTTTTATTTTTTTATTTTTTTATGTTCGGGAAGAACCGATTCGCCTCTATTTAAAAGGGCATATCTCGGCGGAAAAACAAAGAAAAAGTGAGAGGAAAAAGAAAGGGTGGAGGGGACAGTCGAAGTGGAAAAAGACTAAGGATGACAAGGACTGCAGGGTCGAGCCCCATCATCCTTGGGTGCTAGGGCCGGGAGGGCGCACGTGAAACCGCCAGGAACAAGCACGTCCAAACGAGCACAAAGCACTCAAGAGCACGAGCTTAGAACCCCCTTGCGGGGGTATATATATAATGATTTAGATGCGGCTCGAGTGGTCGGCTTTCTTTCAGAATGCGAATGAATGTTGTGGATATGCAGTTCGTTTACAGAAAACACTTACCAGAATAGATAGTGACACTAATTAGTTTATTAAATGTGCAGTTGTCGTTTGTCTTCTCTACGAGTTCCACTGAGATTTATAGATTAGGAAGATTTCTATATAATGAGGTATTACTGTAACTTAAAGTTGATTTGCCTTATTATCTATATTATTAAAGTTTATTACCAAAGTCTAAGTTAACTAAAGGGTTGTATTTAGAGCCACTCTAGGATAAATTCTACCCGAGACAGGATTCACATTGTGTGCCAAGTCCCGTAAACCTTCCCAGCAGCTCCGGCTCTCCGTGGTCTGAGGTTTGAGGCCAGCCTTAAGTATATCCTGAGAGGAGCATAATAATGAAAGAGTATCCTGTGACGACAGAGACGCATCAGAAGAAGGTGTTGTTTTGGATTTAATTTAATTTACGTCTATTCTCAAATGCGAGATCTTGTATATTATACAGATGGTAATTTAAAGTACAGCCACTCTCAGGGGAACGGATGTATAAGCTTAATCTAATGTACGGTTACTCCGAGAGATAGTGGCATATACATTATACAGCTTGCCTTACGTGGGATACTTATTCCGTGATCTAACAAGGCTCCATTCCACAATATATATGTACAGTATGTATGTGTATTACAGAAGTTACAGGTTGCCAAAGACCCGAGGATCCACTCTAGTTTAGCCGAAGAAGGAAGTAAATTAGGAAAGTTAAGGAAGTTGACAGTCTTAGAAAATTTGGTACTTTTCCGCTATACCCCTGCAATTTCTTCTTTCCCGGTTAGGTGAACTGTACATCTTTGACAGTTGGTTAGGTTAAGTCGTGATATTTTCGTTAAAACTAACGAATAATTTAACGAAATACTAACGAAATTTTAACGAAAATATCACGACTTAACCTAACCACTTGTCAAGGGAGTACAGTTGACCTAACGGGAAAGAAGAAATTGCAGGGGTATAACTGAAAAGTACCGAAAATTCCACGTAAAACTCTCACACTATCTATGTTCACACTGATGCAGGTGCAAACCTCCACTCAGAAATAATAATTTTTCACACCACGCATACACATTACCTCGTGTATCCAAACGTACATGAAAATCTGAGGTAGTAAAGAGTAGAAGACATAAAAGGATAGCGCGAAACACTGAACTATATCACGTGATGTGCACGATGCATTTTTTAGGATTTTTTTTTATTTATTAAGTAGAAGAAGCACCGTTTTAGCGAAGTATCATTTATTCGTCTCTCCGCATTTCCTCTCTTCCTGATCACCCCAAGACCAACTGGGGCACGGACAAAAACTCACCGGACAAAAACTCATCGGACAAAACTCACCACTTAAATGCAAAAGAGGACAAAAACTCACCAGACAAATGTTTTTGCGAAATACATACACTCTAGTCTAGATCTTAAGATCTCAAGATTTCAAGATTTCAAGATTTCAGACTCACTGTGGATAATTACTCTTCATCTTTCAAATTGTTCTATTTTTAACCAACCAACCAATATTAATTTTTCACCAACCTACCAATCTTTCGTTATAAATTAATGCCCAGTTAGGTCAATTGAATGCCCGTTTAGGTCAATTGAATGCCCGGTTAGGTCAATTGAACGCCAGGTTAGGTCAATTGAATGCCCGGTTAGGTCAACTGTACGCCCTTGACGATTGGTTAGGTTAAGTCATGATATTTTCGTTAAAAACACATTAATTATTTAAAGTGCTCTAACATGTTTGTTTTTCATTTCTCCAAAAAAAGAAAGTTATTTTTGAAATCAGTGACCAAAACTACATTAGTATACCGATTTGGTTAAAAACAGAACAGTTTAAAAGATGAAGAGTAATTATCTACAATGAGTCTAAAATCTTAAGATCTAGACTAGAGTGTATGTATTTCGCAAAAACATTTGTCTGGTGAGTTTTTGTCCTCTTGCATTTAAGTGGTGTTTTTGTCCGGTGAGTTTTTGTCCAGTGAGTTTTTGTCCGGTGAGTTTTTGTCCTGGATTCGACCAACTATGGATTAGAACTCTATTTGGAAAGAATATTTGTCTAATCTTTTCGCAAACGTGTTAACCGATGTTTCTACGACCTGCAGTGAGAGACTATTCCAAAGATTAACGATATCATAAGAAAAAAGTTTTGCGCTATTAAACCTTCTCCTTTTAAGTTTAAATCCTGGTAAATTCCTGGTTACGGTCTCATTATCTAATGTAAAAAGGTGCTCGAAATTTACATTGTCAATTCTATTTAATAGCTTAAAAACTTCAGTAAGTTGGCCGCTCCGCTTTCTCTTTTCTAGTGAAAACAACGTTCTGCTAAGCTTTGTTCATAGCTTTTATCGTGAAGGTTAGGTTTAAGCTTGGTCGCTCTTCTCTGAATTTTTTCAAATGTTTCTGTTATCTTTCCTCCTATACGGAAATGAAAACTATATGTCGAATTCTAAATGTAGTGAAACTAAGGCCGGCGCCTTGAGTCGTCACGACCCAAGTCATCAGTCGTGAGTCGCAAGACGATCCTGTGTGCGGCTGGCCTTAAGGACTTATAGAATGGTAATATGATGTCTTTAGATTTGTACTCGAATTTCGAGATATAAAACCCACTACTTTATTAGCTTTCTTACTGACTTCGACGCATTGGTTTGGAAACTTCAAGTTAATCCAAACTATAGCACGTAAATCTTTCTCCTCCGTTGCTGAAATAGGTCTTTTCTTGTCATACAATAACTAAACTCACTATTTTGAGAGCCGATGTGCATTACTTTGCATTTATCAACATTAAATTTCATACGCCATTTATCCGACCAGTCAACGACTTTATTAAGGTCACTTTGCAATACTTCTCCATCGAGTTTACTATAAGATTTACCGCCGAGTTTCGTATTGTCCGCGAATTTCGAAATTTTACTAACCAAATTAATATCGAGATAATTTACGAAAACAAACAAGATTGTCCCCAACACAGACTCCTTAGGAACCCCGCTAGTTACCCTTGCCCACTCCGACTCCGATCCACTTATTACAACTCTTTGCTTTCTGTATGTTAACTACATAGTTTTCAGTCCATTTTGCTGCGTTACCCCTTATACTATGCGCCTTAATTTTTCTGAGTAATCTTTTATGAGATACCGTGTGGAACGCCTTCGCGAAGTCTAAATACACAATATTCACCGTTCTGTAGAGATCGTATACATTTATAATTTCTTACCTTTCTTACCAGGCGCCTGGTAGACCTAAAGCGGTCTGTCAGTTGGGAGCCCTCAAACGAGACTCATCCATGCCTCACGATCTCCACACATCAAGTTCGCCCGTTGGAAACTGATTTCACACTTTTCAACAGCACTCTTGATGTTATCCATCCAGCGGATCTTGGGTCTTCCAACTGGTCTTCTGTTTTGAGGGGCCCATTCCAGCATTCTTCTTGCTGTCCTTTCCATCGGCATTCGTTGGTCATGCCCGTACCATCTCAGTTGGTTCCTCTCAATATTCTCATTAACCGAAGTTACACCCAATCGCCTTCTTATTTCAGTGTTCCTTATTTTATCCAATCTACTTACTCCTATCAATCTCAGGACCCTCATTTCAGCTGCTTGCAGTTTTCCCCTCGTCCTTGTTCTGGTTAGGGCCCAAGTCTCGCTGCCGTATAGTAAGATTGGTTTCAATATTGCTGAGTATATATGCGTCTTTACCGTTTTAGGGATGTTTTGGTCTTTCAATAGGGGGTACAGGAAGGAAACATTTCTGCTATATTTAGCAATTCTTTCATTCACCTCTGCATCCATACCCGCATCATTTGCTATCACACTACCAAGGTATTTAAATGTGTCCGTCTTTTTCATTTCCCTTCCCCCAACAAAGATTCCATCCTCGTTCGCTCCCCTCGTTACCACCATATATCCAGTTTTATCATAATTCAGTTTGTCCATACTCCCTCAATCTCTCATCCCACCTCTGCATAATTCTCTCCAGGGATTGTGCTGTGTTAGTCCCAACAGCCACATCATCAGCATATCCAATAATTTCTATTTCCTCTTCAATTCCCTCAGTTGTGTGTTCCATAACCCTGTTGATGTAGGCAATAAATAAAATGGGTGACAGAACACTCCCTTGTTTAACTCCTGTACTTACATCAAACCACTCCTCCGATCCCACCACCGTGCTCTGGGAGACCCTATAGGTGCTCATTACTGCTCTCAGAAGCTTGGGTGGCACTCTCTTACTCAAAACCACCCACAGCTTCTCCCTGGGCACACTATCAAATGCCTTCTCCAGATCCAAAAATCATATGAAGCGGTCCAAATTGAATTCTCGGCTCTTCTCAAGATATTGTCTTATGGCTGAAATTTGATCTATAGTACTCCGGCCTGCACGAAAGCCACATTGATACTCCAGTAACCCAGGTTCCAGTATGTTTCGTATTCTATGTTCCAAAATCCTTTCATATATTTTCTCCACATGACACATCAAAGATATGCCACGGTAGTTTTGACATTCCTGCTCACTTCCCTTCTTTTTATATATAGGACATATAATTGCTCTGCCCCATTCTGCCGGTACAATTCCCTGCAACCACACCACCCGGAAAATGCTTAGCAGCCAGTCCACAGCATGATCACCAGCTGCTTTTAGTGTTTCTGTGACAATTGCGTCCGGCCTGGGAGCTTTATTATTCTTCATCCTCTTTAGTGCTTGAATAACCTTCTCTCTAGTGATCTCTCTGTCCCCCTCATGCTCCTCATGATTTACCCGCTCCTCCCATCTCACCTCATCATATTGATTCTCGTTATTCAAAAGCTGTCTAAAGTATTCGTTCCAGCGTGCGGCCACTTCGCTTTTATCAGTGAGGACTTCACCATGTGCATTTTTAATCGCCACTGTTGTTTTCTCCATTTTTATACTGCTTAGCCATGCTATACAGTAACTTCATCGAGCCTTGAAAATCCTCTTCTAAGTCTCTACCTATTTTCTCCCACACAGAGCGTTTCACTCTTCTTTTAACCTCTTTTAACTTCTTTTAACCTCCTAAAGCCATCTCCTAAAAGCACGCATTGTCTGCGGAAACCATGTTGACTTTTTCTAATCAATTATAACTTTCAAGAGAAGGCTGGGGGCCCTGATCTTCAGGTGATCCCAGTTTTCAAACTATCGTAAATATTAATTTAACTGCGTTAATCGTGTCTAAAATGACATTTCAGTTTATTTAACAAAGTTGGACGCATTAGTGAAGAAAGGTGTCCTGTATAAAATTTATTGATCGCGTCCCTTTCGCATCGCCAAGTAGAGTTTCAGAAATACTGTTCGGATAATTGAAATCGCCTATTAAGACTTCATTTTGCCTAGTAAGATCACTTAACCTATCAAATATTTCCACGTCATGCTCTAAATTCTGCAAACGTGATCTATAATATTATAGCTACGTTAATTTTCAAGTTACGTACGGAAATTTCGGCTGTAATTGTGTCTATATCACTATTGAGATTTAACGTCACATTATTAGGTATTAACTTTTCACGTGCATATTATATTATAGAAGTACTCGGTGCTCTTCCAATATGTGCTCTACCTTAAAATTTACATTCCAATACGTGATCTACCTTAGATTATTCGGATTAGCAGCAGGTACGTTAGTTAGCCTTATAAGGCTAACTAACGAAAATATCACGACTTAACCTAACCAATCGTCAAGGGCGTATAGTTGACCTAACGATTGGTTAGGTAAGTCATGATATTTTCGTTAGTTAGCCTTATAAGGCTAGTTTCACGGTAGAGCACGTATTGGAATATGGTAGATCACAGTTTCGCGGTAGAGCACATATTGGAAGAGCACCGAAGTACTCTCCCTTCATTTCAATTTGTTCTATCTTTATGAAATAATTTATAACCTGTAATTTGATATTCGCCAATCAAGTCTCTATTCTTACAGTTTATCCATGATTCCGTAATACCAATGATATAAAAATTTTCAACATATACCAGCGCCTTGTGTGTGTGTGTGTGTGTGTGTGTGTGTGTGTGTGTGTGTGTGTGTGTAAAAGACTATTTTAACTTTTCTACACGAAATTGAATGAAACTTAATCTTCATAATATATTTAACTAGCAAAGCGTAATTGGGGCACTGACGATAATGAATGATAATAGGAGCAGACTAATTATATTACTGTTATAGTAATTTAAAAGAATATATTAATAATCTGACTAATAAAATAATAATGATGTTAATTATGGTATCGTTAATTGTGATATTGTTAATAATGCTAATTATAATAATCACTACATAAAAGGGGGGGGGGTAAGCTTCGTAAGTTTCATATAATTAACATATACTGTATTATATAATACAGTATATGTATATATTAACATATATAGTAATTCTATTAACATAACATTTAATGGCTATAAATAAATTAATATTGATAAAAATCATTATAACAATACTGCTAATAATTGTTAAATAGTTTATGTTAAGTTCTGTTGCAAAAAAGTGTTTTATTTTGTCTTCTTGGTCTCGCTGTATTCATAGTTCGCGACGTTTCGTTCATGTACGCATGGACATCTTCAAGGCTTTTGTGATTAATTCGTTTAAAAGCGTAACGATGATTTTATAAGATGTAAGCTTCTCAGAGATATCAGCAATTGTTATTATAATAATTGTAACAATTATAATTTTCTAATAATTACAGGAAATAATGAAAATTATTATTATTATTATTATTATAATAATTCAAAAATAACAATAATAATTCAAAAAACATGAAAGGTTAATTTAACTTTTAAGCAGTGAAGATGTTTAAAAACCATAATGTTAAAGATAATTCTTCGAGGATATTCAATTTACGATCTAATTGCACGAGACAGTAAGATTTTTTTTCCTTTGAATGTATTTTCGACCACTTTTGAATGTAAAAAAATGTAATGTTAATATATTAGGCATTAATATATCGACATAGGGAATGTACACAAAACATATTAATGGACTTAAAATGGTTCGGATTGTGTTCAATTATTTATTTTCACGTAAATATAAATATAAATATAAGCTTATGCCTTTTATTTGTAAATGCACGCAAAAAGTTTCAGGTTATTTGTTCGTAAATCAGTTCACACACACACACACACACACACACACACACACACACACACACACACACTGGTTTATATAATCACATGACTTGAATTGTGGTATGTTAAATACAGTATACATTTTTGTTCGATTTTCTGAGTTAAGGAAAACAGTTTGTGATTAGGCATATATATATATATATATATCGGGTGGAACAAAAACTGAACATGCTAAGGCAAATAGCTTTATTTAAGTTAAAAGATGAGTCTGAGTTACTAAATTTTGTACAGGACTACTTTACAGTATCGACAAAATTATTTGAGCCAATTGTTCGATGTGACTTCCATTCTGCTGAATACACATGGTCAAATGTGGACGCCACTCATCAATGCACCTGTCAATATACCACTGCGATACATTGTTCCAACCTTCTAAAACTCGTTCACGCAATTCCTTCACATTTCTAATTCTTTCACTAAGAATATAAACTTTTGACTTCAATGCCTCCCAAATATCATAATCTAAGGGTGAAAGATCTGGACTGTTGGTTGGCCACATGTTTGGCTCAATAAAGTCTGGGGTTTCTTTCTGCAGGTAAGCCACAGTTCGTTGTGCTCTGTGCGCAGGAACACCATCTTGCTGGAAAGTGTAACTGTTGCCACTAATTTGTCGAATATCTCTCAAATACTGTGGTAAAACCCGCGTGCAGTAACATTCGGCATTGGTTTTGGCTTGGGGTTCAATTATAACAATGTTGGTTTTTCCTAACTTTGAAACACAGGCGCATACCATGATTCTAGGTGAGAAGTTTGAAACATCCTTCAGTAAACGCTTTGATGTTACGTCTCGTTTTCTCGCAACATTCCCATACACACGATCATTCTGATGATTAATTGGTGGTATAAGGTGAAATGTTTTCTCGTCAGAAAACCATATTCGTCTAATTGATTGTCCCTCAAATCTGTTGAACAAATTCTAAGCACAAGTTACGCGTTTGGCTTTGTTTGTGTCCGTTAGTGATTGAACAGATTGCCGTCTATAAGAACGTAGCCGCAAATAATTTTTTGCAATATTCCTAACTGTGCCACGAGAAATAGCAGTTTCTTTTTTGATTTCCTTCGGAGAGAGAGAGGAGTTCCGGGCTGATCTTCTTGACTCAAGATGTAACTTTCAACCAAGTCGATGTTATCCTCCGTTCTAGCACTCCGAGGTCGCCCACTTCCTTCATGTCTATCAACACCACCAGGCTCGTCAATTTTGCGTATTATGTACTCCACACCTCATTCTGTCCAAAGTTCGTCTGGAACTTCACTTAGCATACGCAGTGCACCCCCATCCTTTCGCGATTCTCGTTTTTTATTAGTAATTTATCCTCTTCATTGTATGAGGACATTTTACACTTATAACAAGCTACTGAACACTTTGCAATGTACTTATTCTTTTCTAATTCATAAAATCTGAAAAAGAAAAACACGAAAATTAATATAATGAATGCTTATACATGTATAACAATTTCAATCAGATTTGGTTCAATATTAGGGCACAAAATACCGTGGTCAGTTTTTTTTGCCCACCTGATATATATATATATATATATATATATATATAGATATATATATATATATGAAAATGAAATAGTCCATATGACAAATATTATTAATACAATGACAGTTCATACTCTAAGGATAAAAATATATACAATTGATTAGAAATAATACTGCACTGTCGAAGTTAAGTGGAGCTACAGACAGACGTTTTCGTAATATATATATATATATATATATATATATATATATATATATATAATATATATATATATATATATATATATATTATATATGCGCCTAGGTTCCTAAGTAGCTCCAATAGTAAGCCACATTTTTTACCAATTAAGTCGAACTTTGTAAATAAGTCAGATTTTCATGTACGACCTGCTTTTTTGAGGTTAGGCTAGGTTAACTCAGCTTAACCTAACCTAACCTATAACAAGTTAGGGTGTGTAAAGGCTGAGGAAGTATAAAGGACAATGTATTTGACGTCGAGGTTTTGAATTTAAAACCTGACGCGGGTGAAATTCGAAAGAAATAATAAAAATAAAAAATAATATACGGTAATATATATATATACTGTAACTTATTATTATTATTATTATTATTATTATTATTATTATTATAACAACACTCTTCCCCCGATTTACGAACGCTCGCTGTACGAATTTTTGAAATTACGAACAAAAAAAAATTGTCCGAAGCTTGAATTACGAACGAAAAATTCGAAGTTACGAACAAAATTGTTCGTTAAATTCGGAATTTTTTCGTAGGCATCAGTAGATGTCTGATGGTGACTGCAATATTTTTGGTAGTCGTAAATATTACTAAAAAATAAAATTAAACCATATAAAATGTTTTAAATGTATTTAAATGCATTTAAGACCTTCATTGCTGAACCATATTCACTACCAGTAATGACAAAATATTTTGTCTTTACTGTTGTGAATGGTCTGTCATTAATGGTTGGAAGCAACATTAATCATTACAATTTTACTTAACTGCATTTATTATTCATATTTCATATATATTTATCATTGTAGAGATCTGAAAACATTGTTTACAGTAAACACTGTGGGCAAAAACATGTTTTTGTAGCATTTTAAGACGTTCTGGGGAAGTGATTTTTGTTCGTAGGAACTTATCTCAACTTTTATAATGGGAGTCAATGGGAAAATAGGGTTCGATTTACGAATGAGTTTTCAGGAATGTAACTCGTTCGTAAATCGGGGAAGGACTGTATTATTTTTTATTATTATTAATTATTAGAGACACAGACTGTGGGTTCTGTTCTTGTTTTTCCTACTGTAGTTCTTGTTTTCCTACTTCTTGCTGTAGTGTAGATGGGTAAATAGACAATTTAGTTAGGTAGATGGACAGTTTAATTATGTATATAGGTTAGATTGTAGATGGATAAAGAGGTAAGTAGAGAGAGAGAGAGAGAGTTACAAGGAAAAAAGTACCTCAAAAGGCCTTGCGGCCCATACCGAGGAGGTACCAATGGCAACGGGTGCCAGGGAAAATTTTCTACACCCTCAAATAGTGTGTGCAAGATTTGGTCTAATCTTTTCTTGAAATGATCCACAGAGGAACTGTTCACAACTTCTGAAGGTACCTGTTCCACGTGTCACAGATCTTATACGTAAAGTAATTCCCACACACACTAGTCCTAAAACCGTTTCAAATCCAACTTCCAACCATTGTTGCGAGTTGGGTTATCATTTAAACTAAACATGCTTCTAAAATCAACATCGTTGAACCCTCGTAAGAGCTTGAAAACCTCGATGAGTTGATCGCGCAGCCTCCGAGTTTCCAGCGAAAACAAGTTCAGGGCGCGTAAGCGTCGATTGTAGTCCATATGCCTAACGGAAGGGATTAACTTTGTGGCTCTCACCTGCACTCGCTCCAGCCTGTCAATATCTTTCCTGAGGGTGGGCGGCTAGAACTGCACAGCATACTCCAGATGCGGCCAAACCAGAGAATTGTACAGAGAGAGCACAATCTCCTTGTTCCGAAATCGAAATTGCCTCCAGATATAACCCAACAGCTTCTGGGCTTCCTTTCCACCTCTACGCACTGTTTCGTGAACTTAAGGTCGCTGTTAATTTGCACGCCCAAGTCCTTTTCCAAATCAGTGGCCTCGATATTACTCCCCAACATCGAGTAGTCCGACTTGGGATTGGCGTAGCCAATGTACATCACCTTGCATTTACCCAAGTTAAACGGCATTTGCCATTTTTCGGACCACTCTCCTATCCTACCTAGGTCCGAACACAGTTGCTCGATCGCCTCCGGCGTCCCAACATTGGCCCCAAGCTTGGTGTCATCAGCGAATTTGGCGATCCTTCTGACGATGCCACCGTCGATATCATTTGTGTAAATGATAAACAACAGTGGCCCCAAAACGGAACCCTGAGGAACCCCACTAGTGAGCGAGGCCCATCCCGAACTAACCTCTTTAATTACAACCCTCTGCCGCCTATTCTTCAGCCAGTTTTCAATCCACCTACCTACTTCCCCACCGATACCCAGCGCGCGCACTTTGGACATTAGCCGGCGGTGAGGTATCTTATCAAAGGCTTTCTCAAAGTCGAGATAAAATATATCAATCGCCCTACTCTTATTATACTCACTCAACATGCCGTGGAAAAACTCGAGCAAGTTGGTGAGACACGATCTATGCCGTCTAAACCCATATTGGGAGTCCCCAAGCAGCTTGTAGGAGTCCAAATGGTCAACGATCCTATCCGCTATTATCTCCTCTAATAATTTACCTACAACCGAAGTGAAACTAATGGGATGATAGTTCCCTGGACTTTCCTGATCCCCTATCTTAAAGATAGGGGTCACGTTGGCTTCCCTCCAGTCACCAGGCACCTGGCCCGTCTCCAACGATTTGTTGAAGATTGTAGCCAGGTGGGGAGCCACCTGGTCGCGCACCTCCCGCAACACTCTTGGGAGAAACTGGTCTGGCCCAGGAGCCTTAAACGCGCTCAGTTTGTCTATTCTATCGGCAACGACTGTCACGGTACACCGAACACTATCCAGGCCAGCACCTTCGTGCCTGACGCCTGGCTCGGGGATGACGCGGGTGTCCTCCCTGGTGAACACTCCCGCAAAGTACTCATTAAGCACATTAGCGATGTCCGCAGAACGCCGCTTCGGTCCTTTAACATGCTTCCTTTATCATGCTTCTAATGCCCTAATGGGCTTTCTACTTTTAACATAACTGAAGAACTCCTTAGGGTTCCCCTTGCAGAGGCTTGCCACCCGTAGTTGTTCGTTACGTTTCGCTAGCCTAACCTTCGCCTTCACTTCCTTACACAGGCGGACATACGCCTCAGTGTTCTCGTGGGAACGATTGGCCTTCGCCGTCCTATACGCGGCATTCCTATTTCGGATAGCCGAAGCGATGTCACGACTGAATCACTTAGGCTGCGTTGAGCAGGGGGGACCGGTTTTGAGGGTATGGCAGCAGACTGCAGCACCATAAACTGGTCCCGGAATGCACTCCACACTCCCTCAACATCGCCGCCGACCTCTAACCCCATCTCACCTACGCTATCCCGGAGGCTAACAAAGTCCGCGCGCTGTAGATCGAGCTTACAGCCTCTCGAGTTACTACGCTTCACCCGAGGGACGCAGACACGGAACCTAATCAGACCGTGATCACTTCCGCCCAACGATTCGTCAACGCTGAGGCCAGTGACGACGTTGTCTTCAGTCGTGAATACTAAGTCTAGAACGCTTTCGCCTCGTGTAGGCTCATTGACGAACTGAGTGAGGAAGTTCTCATCAGCAAAGTCAACTGGCCTCCTCCCTTCAACATCAGCAGTCCTGTCTTCCCACTTTATGCCGCGACAGTTGAAGTCTCCTAAAACTACACAACCCTATCCCCTAGCAAGCTACGGAGTTCGGTGTACAGGGCTGTATCCTCCTCGAGGAGGAGATGCGGAGGTCTGTACACCAAGCTTAATCTATAGTTCGTCCCTCCCACGTTTAGATCGACGCCAGAACTGGCAGTCAACCGGACTCAACGTGTCCCTCACGTACATTAGTACCTCTTCCCCCTCCCCACGGGTGCGGTTTTTGCGAAACATTCTATACCCGGGAATTTCGAACTCCCCAACGTAGTCCCTACAATCAGTATGAATCCAGGACTCGGTTATAGCAACGATATCCTGGTATTCTGATGCTAAGAGCGCTCGTAGCTCGCAAAACTTATTCCTAATCGACCTAGCATTAAAAAGCATTGCAAGGAGGGAACCTTCCCTATTCTGACCGGCCCCTAGCACGACCCGTTTGCCGAACAGCCAAGGCTGTCTGGAGTTGAAGAGCCCCTCACCAACGAGGGGGTAACCCGCAGGAGCCTGAGCCCCTCCAACGGGGAAGGAGGGTCACCCACCTGTACCTGGACGCATCCTTCAGTTGAAGGTACATCCACCACCGGCTCAACATCATCTCTCCCCGGGCTCGACCTCACCATTCTGTATAGGTGCCGGTCGAGCAGCGCGTCTAGCACACCTTTACCCTTGTCATTGAGGTGGACACCATCCCTCTGGTAAAGGTCCCACCTAACCGAAAATGCGTCGAATGGGTCAATAAACCTCACGCCCAGCGGGACGCGCAAGTCTTGCACCCTCTCGTTGATGCCAATGACCTTACTGAGCGCGTGGTCACTGACATTCATCCGCGGTAAAATACCCATCAACATTCCCCTGTCTGTCTTCATTTTTAGATCATCCGCAAGAGACATGATCTCGGTGATGATCCCTTCTGTAAAATCTACCCTACCGCCTTTGAGGAACAGGTCGTTGCCACCAGCGTGGAGAACGATCGCAGTCCTCCGACTAGCCACGCGCATCTTCTCTAGCTCCTTCCTTAAGTGCGCCGTTCCCCGCCCAGGTAATCACCTTACCTTCCTCTTGTCCCGGTTTGCAGAAGCAAAGTACTTCTGGCCCCTGATCTGCGAGTCCCCAATCAAAACGGTGTCTTCCTCCTTCGAGCACAGGAGACTAAAGCGGTTGGAGGTCCTGACACGGGCAACCGGGGTCTCGGGCTTCGGCTTCGCAGCCTTCTTGCCCGAGACCTTTCGATACCCGTTGCCACCCATAGACTCAGCCGCACTTACACCACCCGACCCACCCCGACCGGCAGCTACATCCTTCGGTTTCTTTGGGCCATCAGTAGGCCCCTTCCCACCCTTTTTCTTTATCGGCCCCTTCCCACCCTTCTCTATCGGCACCTTCTTTGCAACCTCCCTGCCCTCCACCTTGCGCCGCGGTTCCGTGCATTCCACGTGGGTCGCTGGCGATTCCTGACACTGATTTTGTACCCTGGCCTCGAGAGAGAGAGAGAGAGAGAGAGAGAGAGAGAGAGAGAGAGAGATGAGAGAGAGAGAGAGAGAGAGAGAGAGAGAGAGAGAGAGAGAGAGAGAGAGAGAGAGAGAGAGAGAGAGAGAGAGACCACAAACTTTGCATGACTTTTTCTAAAAACACGAAGTGTATATTCCCGACATCTTATCCGTTTCCACTTATCTACAGTAAAGTCTTTGTGCTTTCGTGCCCACTGCAACCTCTTTGCACGCATCTTTGCTGTTAACAGCAGATTTTTAGATGTCGAATGCAGTATATGTCACGTTCCGTAATCCTCCTCCTCATTGTTCTTGCAGATATTTTCACTCAACAGCTTCCCAACTCTCTCTGAATGTCATATGACATCTTCCTTCCTACAACTTCCCAGAAGTTTTGAGTCGTCTCTCACTGTAGTTATCCCTTTTTCTTCACTTCCCATGCAGCCTGTTCATGACAGTGACATTGCATTTATATTATTGTATGATTCGACGCACAGCTGATATTGATATATTTTAGGTCACAAGATATCTTTGAATTGATTTGGCGGCATGTACACGCAAAACAGTCACGTTATCAGCGTCTTTGTAGTTGTTCCTGGTCATTTTTATGTATTACTTAGGACACCAAGTAACTCGCGAATGAGAAGCTTCGCACATATACGAGTAAATAAAACTTCTATTTACATAAATTATACCTCGGTTCATTAGTTGTTTAAGTCGGCATCGAATTAGGAAATATTTTCGTTCATATTACTTTTAGGACGCGAGATATTTATATTTTTACGAAATTTCATAGGTCCCATTTTTTCTTGACAGAACTGTAATGTAGCTGGAGCAATAGACAGACAGACAGACAGACAGATGTACTTAGATGGGCAGATAGATAAAGAGTCAGACGGGCAGTGAGATAGATAAACAGGCAGATAAACGGACAGACAAACAAATAAATACATAGATAGACGTAGAGATAAATAGGTAGGCGAAGAGATAGAGAGATTTGTTTCTTTTGTCTCTTAATTAATCCACTACTCGAAACATTTTGCCTATTTTGGCGAAAACCTCAATTTATTGCGGCGAAAATAATTCTAAGAAAGAGGTCGTTAAAGCTCTCATCTTTACTCAAGAGAAGAAGAGGGAAAAAGAAACGCGCAATTTCCCCTCTAAATTTTGAGGGGAATATCATGAAACGGGAAAACACCCGAAATTGATAAAGAAATTTCTACAATATTTTACTTAAATTAGAAATTCTCTCTCTCTCTCTCTCTCTCTCTCTCTCTCTCTCTCTATATATATATATATATATATATATATATATACCGGGGGGTTGCCCAGAAAAAGTAAGCTATTGCTTTCATCAACTGTTATATTTACTATTGTCAAGATTTGCTTGCTTTTATAACGATTTAAATAAATAATTTGCTTTTATATGTAGCACTTTTATATGTCTTTATAATATTTGTTTGTTTTTAATATACTCTATTTATGTTTGTTGCAGATTTTTCAAAAATAAAACTGAAATAAAATCTTAAAAGCAATAGCTTACTTTTTTCTGGCCAACCCGGTATATATATATATATATATATATATATATATATATATATATATATATACGCCTTTATGCGCCTCGGTGGTGTAGTGGTTAGCGTCGCTGACCATCGGGCCCGGGATCGAGATCCGGTGACGACAGCCGGCGCGCAGCAAAACCCAGCTGTTCACCCTTCCGCACAATAAAGAAAGTGGTTGGTAGGTAAATGGGTACCCTGGGTGGCCTAGTGGTTAAGACGTTGGGCTGCTGGTGGGATGTGGTTCGGATTCCACGTTAAACTGAAGGTCTAAGGTGGAGTGAAAGACTTGACCTTCGTCAGAATAAACAAATCGGGCGGAAGCAAAACCAACCAAACCAAAGGTATACACAGTATATTTGATTGATTGTGTCTCACATAGCATGGTGAAACAATGAACAACTCATGATTTACGAGAGCAATGTTCCAATCAAGTTTTTTTCTTATCATTTGCTTTATAAACACCTCTAAGTGTGAGACACCTAAATTCACTGTAACAACAGTGGTTGATCACCCACGAAACACTTTCATACTCCATAAGGGACAAGTACACGGGGATAGATTCAGGGACCTACCACTGATATTCTTCGCCGGAAAAATTTTATCTACTCTCGTGGTGGCACAATATCGCGAAGTATGAACGACTCAATATATTACTTGCTGCATAAACACCTTTCTCGGCCGGAGAGCCAAGTTGAAACTCGGCAACATTCAAAGAGTTGGCAAACACATACACATGACAGACATCCAATTACAGAAAACACGCTCACACACTTGCCTGCCTTGTTAATATGTCTAACAATAGAGTAGAAAAATGTTTTGTAGAAACACATAATTTCATAACGAACAAAAAGAAATTTAAAAAATGCATGGCATGGATTAGGTGAAGTAGAGTTGCGGTTCTGCTGTCACGATTTCTTTCTCTTTTTTTTTCCTCCTCTTGAGTGGATGCACGTGACGGGTGACGACACGGTGTAGAAAATCTGATTTCTGTTCTTAATTCCTGTTTTCATACCTTTCCTGTAAAACCATTTCAATCACTTTGGCGGCGTGATGGCTCCGCGCGTACATGGTTGTAGACTAGCGATGTACCGATTCCAAAATTTAACCGATACCAATTCCACGAAAAACTACCGATGCCGATTCTTTGCCTATATTTAAAAAATCAATTCCCTTCATAAATTTTACTAATCTAATGTGAAAACTATAAATTTTTATATTTTTACATTTCAAATTTGTTTAAATGTTTTTCCTTAGCTCATTCCATAATATACAGCACCAGAATTTGTTACTGATATACTCATATACTGTAGCTAAAATGATGTTAAGTAGTTTTATTACTCAGTAAAATGATAAAATAATTTTATTTTAGTTTCATAAATTAAATACCAATATTTAAAGTAATTTTGGCTTTACTTATGTTGAACGTATTTTCTTTCTTCAGCAATATACGACAACAAAATTTTTCATTAAAATTTCAAGTCCCTGGTGGCCAATTTGAATAAAAAAAATGGATATTATTTTAGGTTTATAAAATTATGAAAATACTTAAAATAAAGTCAACGTAATAAGATGGTTTTAAATATAAATTATAAAGTGCAACTTAATATAGAATTATTACTTATATAGAGTAGGAGATTACAACAGTTTATAATATTTACAGATTAGCTAGTTAGAGAAAGTGTAAATTTATGGGCAACTTAACTTATTAAGCTTTGCCTTTATCGTGAATACAAAATATTTTTATATAATTACACTTTGAAATGAGTATAAATTATCGTGAATAGTGTATTTTGTTTGTTCAATTTTCTATAAATGTAGATTTTGTTTTGTAATGAAAATTTTAAAATTTCAAAGAATTGGTGAGAAAATCGGCTAAATTTGGCCGATGCCGATGCCCAAAAAGTGTCCGATTCTGTCGTGCCGATTAATCGGTACACCACTCGTGTAGACATAGAAAGTTTAACATTCACCCCTCTCTTAATCCTTTTGGGTCTAGCCTGAAGTGGGTCATGGGGTCTTTATTGGCCCGATACCTCGGTAAATACAGCACAAGTATATTATTGGTTAGTTTATACAGTGGTGGTATCTAGTGTAAGAGCTATGTATGCATAGCGTAATTGTAGAGCTAGCTTATATATTCTCCTCTTTCCTGTAAAATTCCTTTGCCTACTTTTTCAGGTCAAGGTGTTTTTTCAACCTTTTTCCGCACCTGCCTTTGGCGGGGAGCAGATGGTGGAGAGAGAGAGCATTCCTATCCAGTTTGCTACTACTGTTGGAATAATTTAAAAATGAACCAATTTAATAAGAGGAACCTTCCCGAGTGGACCAAAAAGGTCTTTGAGGTTTCTCTCTCTCTCTCTCTCTCTCTCTCTCTCTCTCTCTCTCTCTCTCTCTCTCTCTCTCTCAGTGTGTGTGATGGCGGAATGCCAATTTTTTTTTATGCCGCCTATTTGGATTTTGTTTTAACAATAAGTCTTTCCATTGTCTTTGAATCTTGTAATTAGTAATTATAGTCTCCCAGTATATATATATATATATATATATATATATATATATATATATATATATATATATATATATATATAGGGTGGCGCAAAAGTCGCGCATCATAGGAATTTTCAGTGTTGATTATAATATTTTTTCTTTTAGGTAGGGGATGACTACGAAATTAACAATAGACGAAAGGGTGAGCTTGGTTTTAATGTATGGAATGCCAGGTACAAAAAATCGATGAATCGGTACAGAATTTAAATTCGTGACTGTTTTCTTATATCTGAGTCATCACTCAAGGAGCTGGTGATAGTTTAACCCAAATACTTAAACTCTTGTACTTCCTCAATTACTTCACCTCTCATTTGAATCTAATATCAGCTGGCTGATTACAGCTTTTAGGATGGAATTGCAAAACCTTAGTTTTTGTAACATTAAAAAGAATATCATGTTTCTGCGAATACACTTCGCAGACTTTTAGTAGCCGATCCAGAACCTTAACGAGGAACTTATTAACACCATATCATTGGCATAAACTAAGTTATTTATCTTTGTCTTATCTATATAACATCCTACTGTTGCCTCATTAAGGCAATATATAATATTTTTTTTTTTTTTAAGTTCGGGAAGAACCGATTCGCCTCTATTTAAAAGGGCATATCTCAGCGGAAAAACAAAGAAAAAGTGAGAGGAAAGACAGAGGAAAAAGAAAGGGTGGAGGGGACAGTCGAAGTGGAAAAAGACCAAGGATGACAAGGACTGCAGGGTCGAGCCCCATCATCCTTGGGTGCTAGGGCCGGGAGGGCGCACGTGAAACCTCCAGGAACAAGCACGTACAAACGAGCACAAAGAGCACTCAAGAGCACGAGCTTAGAACCCCCTTGCGGGGGCAATATATATATATATATATATATATATATATAGATAGATAGATAGATAGATAGATATACTGTATATACCAAATATTCTCAGGGTAAAATAATGGGAGACTTTAATATTGGTGTGAACTCGGAATTTTTTGTGGAACTGGGTAACATGTACGAGTCTGCTAAATTAAGTAGATGTGATGTAGAAGAATTAGGTGTAACTAGTAGTAATGTACATATGTTGGTGATATGAATGACACCAACAGCCGGATTGATCACTCTCATTTTACATATGTTGGTGATATGAATGATACCAACAGATGGACTGATCACTGTCTCACTAGTAATAATCTAAAGGATCAAATTGTCCATATTCCTATTCTGTAGGACTTCCTTCTTTCTGACCATAAACCGTTAGAATTATTAATTAATTTTACCAACCTATGTAATACACGACATAAGAACTCAGTAGGTAAGAATAATCGCGTCCATTGGTCTAATGTTCCTATGCAACAGAGAACAGCATATAAAGACAGAACAGATCACCTTTTTAATAATTTAGAAATTTTGTATCTTGCCTGAAGTAATCTTTGTTCAAGTGATTCTCACTGTAAACTCCGATAAGTATTATAGTAGGTGTCCATATTAAGGAGAGCAGGAGGGCCCCCTAATTAAATCTTACAACTGTCATACTATAATTATTCCTGGATGGAGTGATTTTATTGCCCTTGTGAAGAGTGAATCAAAAGACGCTTACGATTTATGGCGCTTTTATGGTAGACCGAGAGTAGGACTGGTTTACATTAATATGTGTAGTAGTGGTCCATATAAAACAGCCATAATACAGTGTAAACGGGATGAAAGCATGTGAGGCTAACTTAAATAATGATGATAAAACGTTTTGGAAGTTTGTTAAGAATGCCCTCCCATCAACAATTGATAGGGTATCGGGGGAGGAAGAAATTGCAAGGCTATGGAAAAAAACGCTATTCAAATATTCTTAGTAATGTGGGAAGGGCTAATCTTAATGTAATTGCAACGGAACCCCACTGAGAGGGACCAAAGAAGTACGGGAACTTCATTTCCTAAAATTAAGAGTCTGATTAGAGAGTTAAAGACAGGTTCTGCTTCTCTTGGATGAGCAGTTAAGATATACCAATTACGTTGTGGGGGGTGTGTCTTCATATCTCATTGCTTTTTTCATCCATGCTGCAGAGTTTATGAGGGTACATATCTTGCTCCCTTATAAAAAATATAGTATATGAGGACATTCTATCCATAAATAATTACAGGTCCATTGCTGTCGCCTCCTGCTTTTTAAAACTACTGTAGAAAATTTTGATACGCCGACTAAATGGTTATTTATGGACATCTAATAAGTTTGGTTTTAAAAGACCCACTCTACTGGTTTTGTGTATCTGTTTTGAAGGAAATTGTTTTAAAATATGACAGTAATTCAACTATTTATAGTTGTTTCTTGGATATAAGTAAAGCATATGATAGAGTGAACCACAAATTTATTTAAAAAACAGACAACAGGAAAGTTCTTTTGTACATATTAAATATTTTGAAATTTTGGTATACCCACCAATCTTTCACGGTTAGATGGGGCAATGTATTGTCAGAGTGCTTTGGCTCCTCCTGCGGAGTGAGGCAAGGCTCCTTGCTCTCTCCTCTGATGTTTAATGTGTATATTGATGGTTTAATTTCTCCACTAAATGAAGCGAACGTTGGATGTTGTATAGATAACATGAAGGTAAATAACTTACTCTATCCCTGTGATATAGTATTAATATTACAGAATGGCGCATAGACACGCCACAGGGTATAGAACACCTGAGGCACTCGGAGGCTGGCAGGTGACTTGGAAGGACGTGCAAGCGGGGAGGTTGCTAACTATGGAACTTTTCCTTCAGCACCCCACAACCCGAATGGGGAAGGAAACACAGAGTTTAGAAGTTGCATGATAAAACAGTGTGGGTATTAAATAAAGTGACTCGTCTACTCCGAGCGGGTTGTGAGGTGCAAAATGAGTAAGTCTTTAATTCTATAACTTAGTCACTAAGTCCACCTTAAATCTCTGAGAGGCCTGTCCCTTTCTTAAGTGATATATGCCTGCCCGCACGATAAACAATATTCTCCAATTAGTCCGATTAACAATTGAGATGTCTGCCCTTTACAATCGTCCCACTGTTAGCAACTCCCCCTTCAACGTCCTTCCTGGCCTCCTGTCAGGCTCCGAGTGTCTCAGGTGCCCCATACCCTATGGCTCCGAGCATCAAGGGGAGGTTATAGACGCGTCTATGCGCCATTCTATAATAGTCGTACCACTTGAAAAAAAGTAAAAAAAAAAAGAACTGGTAACATTCGAATTTCTACCATCTGAAACCACGGCGGTATTGAATCACACTCGGAGTGAATACCCACACTGTTTTATCATGCAACTTCTAAAGTCTGTGTTTCCTTCCTCATTACTATTCTCAGTTTTAATTTGTCCTCGAACTGTGTTCTTATTTTCATTTGCATTTTGTTTCCTGTCCTACTCCATTAAAGTATCTTAATGAACAGGTTTTGTGTTTTCGTTTAAACTCCTCAAGCAAGTTAAAATATGACGTCATTCATGTTCACCATTTTACTTTATTTTTCTTTTCATCTATTTACTAGTTTTGTTTGTAATTGGACCAATTTAAGCGCAGGCAATGTAGTATCTTAGGCAGTATCTTATATATGTGTATGTATATCCGTATATTCTGCGTGAGTTTTATACCGTTTCAAATGTATATTATTCCAAGTTAATAACGATTGAAAATTAACTCAGATACTGCATCATTCGCTTGATTCTGCCTCTATTCCTTACTTAAAGTGATTATAATTTAGTTATTCATTTCTGATTCATTTATTTGTGATTTAAAGTGATTGCTATTTAGTTATTTATTTCTGATTCATTTATTTGTGATTTAAAGTGATTGCTATTTAGTTATTTATTTCTGATTCATTTATTTATGATTTATTTGTTTATTTGAAGTGATTCATTACATTTTCCTTCAGCACCCAGCAACCCATTCGGCCAAACCTGGCTACACTAATAAGTCCTTCTGTTAAAGGTCTGGATTGTCTTTCAAAAATTTGCGAATTATATTCGCAGAACCATGACTTTCCTTTTTAATGTTGCAAAAATTGAGGTTGTGCAATTCCATCCCGAAAGCTCTAATCAGTCAACTGATATTAATTTCAAAATGAGACGTGAATCAGTAGAGTAAGCGCGAGAGTTTAAGTATTTGAGTCAAATTGCCACCAGCTCCTTGAGTGATGACTTAGACATAAGAAGTTTTTGTGTTGAAGCAAACATGACTATGAGGAATATCCGATTCTGTACAAGTGAAGCTAGAGACACTCTTCCATACCGTCCTCCATACCGTATTCCACCTCGTATATGGGCAACAACTCTGGGTGAATTATAAAAAAGGTTCTGGCAAAACCTTTAATTTATTTTATAACATAAATTACCTCCAATATGCTCAGTTTCGCAAATGTTTGCTAATCACAATGTCTCGAACCTCCAGGAGGTAAGATGATGTGCTCAATCCAGTGTAATGAAAAAAATATAAAAAATCAGCAACCAGTTAGCCAAACTGTTCATCAGTCCTGCAATATGTCATATAAGTCAGGGGCTCCCAACCTTATGTTAACGCATCATCTTTAGCCACCATGCTTTCCTTAGTACCAACAGTAAGGAAGGAAGGTGCATGTACCAATTGTACCATCTAATCAAAACTAGGGAGGAAACTGTGGTGTTTAATTTTGTATTTTCAGCCTTATCTAAGAAGTTACATATTCTAATGATATTCATCGACATTTGTACTGAATTAAAATCTTGATTTTAGCTTTGCACGTTATCGCTAAATAATTTGCAAACTTGCAGCCGGAAAGGTTGCGGGTTATTCATCTACAACTAATATTACTTTTGAAAATATTATTTTGAAAGTAATTATGAGTTAGCAAAGTGCGTATTTATAACTATTGCGTACCACCTAATAGAGCTCCGCGTATCATCGGTGGTATGCGTACCACAGGTTGGGGAACTGCCGATCTAAGCTATTGGTTTCATAGTATGAAAACGTTTGTCTGTAGCTCCACTTAACATCGACATTGCTGTTTTTCATTAATTATATTTCTACAGAGGGTTGACAAAAGTAAATAGACATCTTTGGTTTTTTCCATAGTTTTTGATTTGACAATAAAAGTTAATAAATAATAACATATTTACTGAATGAATATATTTAGAATCGTGTTGCTTTCCTCTTTGCATTATGAAGAGCTGACACACGTTCTGACGTTCCATTGATGAGTTCTGCGACCTTTTTGCATATCTCTGACACTTGGTTATCCCTCTCGAGATTTCAGTGAAACCTTTGCTATTGCGCTAGACATATCAAAAGCTTTTGATAGAATCTGGCACAACTCCTTAATTTTCAAAGTACCTTCCTTCGGTTTCTATTCTTTTATCTGTGCCCCTTCATCTCCAATTTCCTTTCTGGCCAATCTATAGTTACGGTTGTCGATGATTCCTGTGCTTCTCCTAAATCTATTAGGCTAATAGTAGTGTTCCTCAGGGCTCTGTCCTGTCACCCACCCTTTTCCTTTTATTTATCAATGATCTATTAAGTTACACTTCCTGTCCTATCCACTCCTATGCCGATGATTCCACTCTTCACTTCTCCACCCGCTTCACAAAGGGTCCCTCTGAACAGTCACTCCATGCGTCGCGTGAGACGACTATGATGCACCTGATCTCTGATCTTTCTGCTATATCTGACTGGGGCAGAGAAAACCTTGTGGCTTTCAATGCCTTAAAAACTCAGTTCCTCCATCTGTCTACTCGTTTAAATCTTCCACACGACTATCCCCTCACCTTCAACAACACACAACTCAATCCTTCCTCTTCTCTTAACAGTCTTGACGTTTCCTTTTCTCGTGAGCTTTCCTGGAAAGATCACACGTACTCTCTTTCTGAAACAGCTTCTAAGAGGTTAGGTGTACTCTACCGGCTTTTCAGTTTCTTCACCCCGACTCATTTGCTGTCTCTGTACAGGGGTGTTGTCCGCCACTGTATGGAGTACGCTTCTCATGTATGGGGTGGCTCAACCCACACAATTCCGTTTGACCGGATGGAATTAAAGTCTTTTCGTCACATCAATTTTCCGCCTCTTACTGTCTGTTTTCAATCCCTCTCTGTTCGCCGCAATGTTGCCTCACTCTCTCTTTACTATCGTTATTATAACGGACACTGCTCTTCTGAATTCTCTAACCGCATTTCGACTCCTTTAAGGAGAACACGTAGTACCAGACTTTCTACACATTCTCATTCCTTTTCTGTCCAACTCTCTAACGCAAGGATCAATCGGTATTTTCAGTCCTTCATCTACTCAACCGGTGAACTCTGGAACAATCTTCCTCAATCCATCTTTCCCCCTGTCTGTGCCCTCCAAGCTTTCAAACGCAGAGTATCGAGGCATCTCGAAAACCCTGGACCTTGATTTTAGCTCTCTTCTTCTTCCTCTATAGGGAAGGGGGTGTTTTTGCGGGTATTCGCCCTTTGCCCCTTCTTCTTGCATAGAAAAATTGTTCTTGAGGACAATCATCGTGGTTGTCTATTTGCTTTTGTCAAAACACTGTATTCTTCCTATTTGTATTTTTACATTTTATTTTTTATTTCGTTTATTTTTTTTTAGTTTTTTATTATTACCATTCGTCATATGGCCAATTAGTCTGCCAATTATAGCCTTTTCATTTTCATACACACACACACACACACACACACACACACACACACATAGTACGTACATAAATATATAAACGATACGTACGTACATACATACACAAAAAGAGTATACGTACGAACATACATAAATCCACTTACACTCTTTAAAAAAGGTATGACGCACATGTACGCGTATAATATTTTTGTCGACAACGCAGCAGCTGTTGACTCGCTGTCTTGAATCTATATATGAACATTTTTTTCTATATTAAAGTCCCGATAGTTTTTCCTTCCTATATTGAGATATTTGTCATCTGGCAATATCGAAGTTCGATAAAAACTTTGGACTCAAAGTCTATCAAAAGCATGGTTGAATGCATTGAATTTTTCCACATGGTTATGGGAACAATAAAGACCTTTATTTCTGTTTTCAATGGTTTTTATACCGCATAATACGTATATATATATATATATATATATATATATATATATAAAAGATATTGATGTATAAAAATTTGATACTTGTAGCTTATGTAAAGTTACATTGGGAGTGTGCATGCGTGAAATATAACTATGTATTGATATATATTAAAAGATTTGGCTGTAGTATATATATATATATATATACACACACACACACACACACACACACACACACACACCATGCATACTCATTTTGTGTTGTTTTTAAGTATATGTACTGTATAGTATATAAAATTAACTATTTTTAACTATATGTTAACAGAAATAATGTGATTCTTATCAATATTCGTACAGTGAGGAAATTAACCTTTCAATAATGCTTTTAATACGTTCTGTATTAGACGCGGAAACGTATTTGATGGTTGTTAAAGTCTCGTATAAACTTTTTAGTGAAGTCGTATTTTAAAAAGCAGAAAACAAAGACTTGAACTTTTACTGCAAATATACTTCAGAATATGACCCATTTTCTCCACTTTTTCAAAGCGAATTTTATTGAAAGCGAAGGGAAGGAAAAATGCAGTCACATCATGCCAAACCGATGTTTTTGCACAATGATTCATGAACGTAGTAACCTCCCCATACCCCCTGACACTCAAAAAAAATGCAAGGCTTACGATTTTTTTTTCCTGTACTTTATGTCTAAAAATATTTTTAGAAATGAAAGGACAGTTATGCAAATAGTTATCGTACAGTTATGGATAAAATATCGCCCTCCTTTTTTTTTTTTTTTCTTTTTTCTTTTTTTTTTTACATATTAGAGTAAGTTCACGGTTTAGCTATTACGCTTTTTATTTTCGAGAAAATATTTTTATGAAGTAAAGATATATTACGAGTTGTCGTCTATATCAATAATGTTCAGTGATAATGAACGATTTTGTTATTTGATGATGATAACTTTTGGGGGTTGTTTAGCCTCCTTCGTAATACCCCCACACCCCTTTAAAAAAAAGTCTTGTTACGGAAGGGAACTACTGTTTTACGTAGAATTGGAACCATCTACTGGTCGTTAACATCATCTGAACGCGACGGAGGGTCACCCATCTAGCTACCGACCAGACTTGAGTTACTAGCGTGTTTATTTACAATACAGCTACATTTATGGGCTACGTCGTGGGCCCGTGGCCACTGCTTCCCGTCAGTGGGTCTGGAGAGTAGTTGGATGGGAGACCGTCCTCTGCGTCTAGATTATATAGCGACTCATGGTTCGGATCCCATTTAAAGCTATAGGTCCCCACCGTCAATGATCTTTGATGTTGCGAAGTAGGATAAAGTACCCCATCATTATTTACATGCATTTATCTGTATTTTGTATTTTACTTTATCTTTCTATAACTGGATAACACACCTGGCTATATCTAAAAATATAAACACACATTGCTGTTCATTTGGGTATTCAGTTACTCGATGTCCGGTTAATGCCTGCGAAGACATGTTTTCATATGGAATAAATATGTTTTAGGAAAAGATCTGGAGCTAACTCAATGTCTCGTAACCGAATTTAAAGTAACCTGACCTTACCTGATGGTATCCAATTTTAATCTGAATCTCCTGGGATGTTTCGATATGACGTTTCGTCTGGCTTTTGCCGAAAGGGTGAAGACTCTGTTCTTTCTTGTCATTACAATAATATCAGTAATACTATATACACGAGTTTAATCCTTCGTCCCTCAATCCCTGAGCCGCAATCCTATTGCTCCTGCAGCAGGTAGGTGTATCATCAGGCTCTCTATATAACAGACATTTAATTCGGCAACCTCCGAAAGGTTTCACATAAATAGCTCAACCGTCACGTGGTTGTACCGCAAGCTATATATTTTCATCTGGTGGTCCTATTAGCGAGGTTAAATCCATGTATATCATTAGCATGTGCTTTCATCTCGTACTCCTATATAGCGAGGCTAAACCCCTTCCACAATATATCATCAATGCTAAAATGAAACTTTTAAATCTCAAAATGAATTACGTAGCACTACTACATACATTTTTTTTTAGAATTCATTTCGCGCAGACATCTTACCTTAAAGATTTACATGGAACAACTTGCAATTTGCTCTGAGGCCTCTATCATTTTCTAAGGGAAAAAGTAAACTCCAGTTCTAGACAAGTCCTCTACAGAAACGTTCGATTAACTTAATTTAACACAACTAAACACTTTTGTGTATCTTTTCTATGTAGTTCGATTCCGGTCAGGTTGAGTTTAAGCTAAAATTAGATTGAGGTAAAGTATTCAAATTGTCTTTAAATGTGAATATGTAGTTAGTGGCGCTGAACTCAGAATAAACAATCCGGCTCAAAAGAAGCGGAGGAATCAAATATGCAGCATGCGAGTTACTTGCATCGAACGTTCTTTTTGCAGGTCTTCACTTTCATCACTTGGCACATACGTCAAAAAAAATCAATAACGTGTGTGTGTGTGTGTGTGTATATATATATATATATATATACACAAATACGTATAAAACAGCATCAATATTCCGTTAGAACAGGACAGTAGTCCAGTGCCCTTTTTATCCATTTGTCAGAGTTATCCCACTGTATTGATTGGAATAATGCTTCAGTTTTATTTCACTCTAGCAACATTGTTAATAGAAATATTCTTGAGTCTGCCATTATCCAACTCACAAATAACTTCAACATAAGCAAAGGTCTTTTTCAACTCGATCCTGTTGTTTTGAATTCCTTCAGAACAGATTTAGATAAGAAGGGTAGAACGCTAAATCTTTGGTAAACTTGTATGCTACTCAAATAACTTTTTTTTTTTTTTAAATTTATTTTTATATACATCGAACCTAAACAAGAAGGGCAAAGTGCTAAAACCGGGGCAGATTTCCAGTATAAATTTGTTTTTTTTTTTTTTTTTCTATAACATTGGTTGGAAACAATTAATTTGATCTTGTGCTAATCTTGTGCTAAAAATCGGTAGTTTTTCCCTTACAAATTTGTATGCTCCTCCCACAATCCTTTAATGTTTAATAATTTTTTTTTTAAATTTTTTATCGCTCCGTTTATTGTATATTATATATATATATATATATATATATATATATATATATATATAGTTTTTTTTTTCTGTAACCTATATATAGGCTGTAACCCTTTATGTACTTCAGTGTTCCTGAGGATGTCATTAGACGAAAGCGCTTGAGCACCATTCTGTGTTTCCTTTCCTTCGTGGTTTTATTCATCATAAATATTTTTCACGTGTTACTTTCGTGAAATAATTTTCATATATATATATATATATATATATATATATGGGCTACGTAGTGGCCGATGTCGTAACACCGCTTCTCGGAGATCAGCGAAGTTAAGCGACATTGGGTCTGGGTAGTAATTGGATGGGAGACCGTCCTCTGCGCTCAGATTATGTAGCGACCCGTGGTTCGGATCCCACGTAAAGCTGTAGGTTCCCTCCGTCATATGACCTTAGATGTTGCGAAGGAGGTTAAACAACCCCAATTAAAAAAAAAAATATATATATAAATCAATCAAATCATTATTTATAGTTTTGCAGTGTCATCTAATGAGCGTTTATAATATGGTGGAGACAGCATTTAACTGAAATTTTAAGTTGAAATAGGGGTTTATTTTCTGCCCCCCCCTCCCATATCACAGTTACAGGCTGAGTTACACCCTTTTGTAAAGTTATACCCAATTATAACCTCTACACCGAAGATGAGTGTCATATTAGATGGGAGAGTTCTTTTTATTGCATTGGTATAATATATGGTGACAGGACAAGTGCGTCCCGGAAAAATGGTCCCTGGACAATTGCGTCCGGTTTTATTTCGTCCCGGACAATTGCGTCCCGGACAATTGCGCACTTCCCCAACTACTATATGAAGTTTATTTATTAGAGAAGTGAATAGAAAGTTCATTGTGACTTCACCTACGCAATTGTCCAGGGACGCCAATGACGAGGGACGAGTATGTTTGTTATTGTAATTTTGTATGGGATATAATGCCCGGTTAGATTAATTGAATGCCCAGTTAGGTCAACGGTATGCCCTTGACGATTGGTTAGATTAAGTTGTGATATTTTCGTTAAAACTAACGAAACTAACTTTATCTTAAGTGGACGTAACCCATAAAATTTGACAATGATGTTGCTGATGATGGATAAAGTTTTAGAGAACAGTTTCGAACAGAACTTATGAACATATAACAAGTTTAATAGGTTAAAATGAAAAGTATATTTGAAATTCCGATACTAACTTTCTATTCACTTCTCTAATAAATAAACTTCATATAGTAGTTGGAGAAGTGCGCAATTGTCCGGGACGCAATTGTCCAGGGACGCCAATGACCGGGACGCATTTGTCCGGGACGTACTTGACCAGGACGCAATTGCCCTAGTACCATAATATATATATATATATATATACCTTTCAACCTTTCAAATGTTCTGTGCGATGCTTCCTCATTTCATGAAGGTCAAGCTTGTCGCCCCTCCTCTCTAGTTAGCCTGGTGAAGTAGTGAGTTGGTGTCTTGTACTTTCCACCTCACATACCCAGGTATGCCCGGCTCATCAGGGATTGTTCTCCGCCAGGCGTCTAATCTTCTTTTGAAGATGTCCACCACAACACCGCTCGTGTTCCTTAGTTCTTTGGGCAGCTGATTAAACAGTTTTGGTCCTTTCACAACAAAACTATTTTCTGTCAGGGTTAAGGATATTCCCTGTTTAGCCTTTAATTTGGGATCACGACACAGTCTTCCTTTTCTACTTTCCACTGTTGTTTGGAAAGTTACAGGGTTCAGAGTAAGATTAGGGACTAGTTTCTTCATTATTTTCCAAGTGTAAATAATGGTGTATCTCTCTCTTCTCCTTTCCAGTGAATATAGGTTTAGTTTGCGTAACCTTTCCCAGTAATTTGGTTCTTTGCACTCCTTGATCTTGGCTCTGAAGCTTCTCTGAATCCCTTTTAGCTGTCTAATGTCTTCTTTTTTATATGGGCATGTTAGGACCGGCAGTATTCCAATTTGGGTATGATCAGTGTTTTCAGTAGAGGAATCATTATATTCCTATCCCGTCGTTTAAAGGTATATATATATTATATACACACACACACACACACACACACACACACACACACACACACACACACACACACACACACAGGGTGAGTCTCTGGAAACATAGGAACTATGCTTTTCAATGCAAGTGTACATATATATTTGCATTAAAACAGCATAGTCCCTATGTTTCCAGACTTTTGACTCACCCTGTATATATATATATATATATATATATATATATATATATATATATACACACACAGGCCTACTAGACAACAAAAATTTTGAATTAAAAGGAGGCAGAATATAACGCTTGAAATAATTCCTTTGGATCAAAATGGGGTCCCTATGCTAGCGTTTAATAACCGACTTTTTTCTTCTTGGAAAAATTATCCTTCATACTTCATAAAAAAAATATAAATTGAAATAATTTTATATTACAAAGGAAAAGGTAAAGTATTAAAAGTTTTTTCGAATTTTATTCTGCTTTTTTTTTTTGACGTTATTCTACTGTCTCTAAATTCTATTCAGTTTGAGTTCCAAATGCAATTTTTTCCTTGTTGAGTTTAGAGATATATATATATAATGCAGATATATATAATTACAGATATATATAATATAATAATAATTATTATTATTATTATTATTATTATTATTATTATTATTATAAACAAAATACAGGTTTGTATATGAACGATTTGCGATTGCGGATACTTGTGGTTTTTGGTCCAGTTTGTGTAGAGCAAGCCTAAGGTATTTCGAGTGTGACTGTGATTGATGCTAGTAAATTTGTACTGCTTTGGGGAGGAAACACAACTTGCGGTGCATCTTGCTCCTGAAGAATCATGCACTGGGAGTGATAATTATAACTGGGGGTGTCTGCAATACAAACTAATGAAAATTGCCATAAATTGAGTACGGATATAGATGTTCTTTTTGGACGAGATTAAACAGATAATTGTTGCTTTAAGTGGTGATGAATCACGTACAAAAGCCTCGTCAGTACTGTGACTCCCTAATTGTTTGGCAATGCTGCTGCGAGCTGCTTATACCCTGAAATGGCCGTTTGGGCGGAATAATGCTGTTAAATATTTTTTAACTCTTTATACTGCCACTTAAATTATGAATGCATCGATGATTATATATATATATATGTGTGTGGGTGTGGGTGTGTCACTCTTTTAATGTAAATCATTTAAATAGGTGAAAATGTGGATCTTGGCGTTATTTTAGCTATGCAAATGTTCCTCCGAAGAAAGACTCATTTACCTGTTGTATACAGGGTGATTACAAATGATCTTCCCGATTTTAAACATTTATTATGAAAAAACTAACAAAGCTACAGCAAAAAGCGAGATATACGAATAAAGAAGAACTCAAAAAGTTTTATTTACAAGCTATTGAAGTTCAACATGAGCTTCTTTTGAGGTTACAACATTCCTGAATGAGCAATTGTCTGATCGTTGGATTGGGCGTGGGGGGCCCCATTCCTTGGCCGGCTCGTTCGCCCGATCTAACCACTCTTGATTTCTTCCTTTGGGGCTGTCAAAAATGAAGTTTTTGTTCCACCAATGGCAACAATTTTGGAACATTTGAAGGAAAGGATACGTGAGCTGTTAGAAAAGTTCAGTATGATATGCTACAAAATATATGGAAGGGAAACAGAATACCGCTTTGATGGCTGCAGAACCACAAAAGGAGCTCATACTGAAATTCAATAGCTTGTAAATAAAACTTTTGAGGTCTTTATTTGTATATCTTGCTTTTCGCTGTAGCTTTGTTAGTTTTTCATAATAAATGTTTAAAATCGGGAAGATTATTTGTAATCACCCGGTATATTTAATTACCTCCCACGCAGTATCATTCTCATTTCGACTCCAGGTCCCAAATTGGGAAAGCTCAAAGTGAGAATTCCAAAATTGAGAAAGAGAGTTTCCTGGTTTTTTGGAAAAGGTAAAGGGAGACTGTGTCACAACAACATACCCGAGTGGATATTTCCTTAGAAAAATCTTACTTAAAGTGAAAAATGGGTATGGGAATTGATCGATTTTAGAAGTACCTCCTTTCAGATTACCACTCGCAGATTTCTCATTCTTGGACAACGAGTGAAATAGGAATGACATGAAGTGGGAAGAGAACTCTTTGTTATACCTCATTGTTACTAATCTATACGTTTGTCACTTATTAATCGTTTATCATGTAACACTCGCTAAACTTTTCAAACTTTTCATCAGTTACTCTTGGTGGATTGCGTGTGACATTGTTGAGAAGTCACAAAATGTTTCGGGTGCAGCCAATCCGATGCATTTTATAGTTAAAATAGAACGTATATGCTTAGATTAGGGCACGCGGGTGATAAGTGTGTTCTAGGAGAAGCTGAAAATGTGTGTCGCGTAATACAGTGTGTCCGTAAAGTCATGGTGGGATTTAAAATAGCTATATTATTGCAACGAAACATGATAATGAGATGAAAAAAAGGCAAATTGAAGAACAACTCTAAAAGAATAACTTTATTTAACGTAGTTCGATATGGGCTCCTCTGGTAGCCCTGCAGCCATCTAGGCGGTGATGTGTGTCCGTAAAGTCATGGTGGGATTTTAAATAGCTATATTATTGCAACGAAACATGATAATGAGATGAAACAATGCCAAATTTAAGAACAACTCTCAAAGTTGTATCTTGTAGTTAGTCTAGGCTAAGCTTAACCTTTATCTCGTAGTTAGTCTAGGCTGTCCACATGCCTATGTTGAACATGAGCGTAATAGCCCGAAAGTTAATGTGTGGTGTGCTCTAGCACGAGATCGAGTGATTGGCCCATTTTTCTTCGCGGAACCCACTGTGACGTCACACAACTACCTCGCTATGTTGGAACATTTTGCAGTACCCCAATTTATTGACAATAATGTCATCTTTCAGCAAGATGGTGCTCCTCCGCACTATGCCAACGTTGTTCGAGAATTCCTTAATGAAAAATGTCCACAGAGATGGATAGGAAGAGGAGGATGGAAGCCATGGCCTCCACGCTCTCCGGACCTGACACCTTTGGACTTTTATTTGTGGAGTTACGTCAAGCAAAGCGTGTACAGTGTACCCATTAGGGATATTCATCACTTGCACGAGCGAATCACGGAAGCTATCGCATCCGTCACTCCTGATGTTCTTGGGCGTGTGTGGCTGGAATTGAACCACCGCCTAGATGTCTGCAGGGCTACCAGAGGAGCCCATATCGAACTACGTTAAATAAAGTTATTCTTTTAGAGTTGTTCTTCAATTTGCCTTTTTTTCATCTCATTATCATGTTTCGTTGCAATAATATAGCTATTTAAAATCCCACCATGACTACGGACACACTGTAATTATAATAATTTTGGGGGTTGTTAAATCCCCTCCGTAACGGCAATAGGTTATGTGACTGAGGGGACCTACAGCTTTACGCGAGATCCAAACCATTTAAGGGTTAGTACATCATCTGAACGCGGAGGAAGTTCATCCATAAGTTCATCCATCCAACTACTGAACAAACCTAGCGTCGCTTCACCTCGTTGATCTAACGGAAAGCGGTGTTGTGACGTGGCCACGACGTAGTTCCCATATACCTTGTAAGAGGTGATGGTTGAACCGAAACTACATAATAGCCACAATGTCCTGTTACCCACCTTTTTTTTTATGTCACTGCATTGACTAACAGCTTAAATATGTGGAATAATGATTACAGTTATTATTTATTTATTCACAAGTGAACAGGTTTAACATATTTACTCATTTACGTGTCCAGAGGATCGATGCGAAAACCATCATTCTCATGGCAGAGAATAATCGATCGCCATATTTGGTGTGCCATCCTCCTTAACATGGATGGAATGATCAAGAGAAACGCATCACTGAGTGCTTCTCTTAGCTCCTGTTTTGCGTGCGACAGGAAAAAAATATGTATTGTGAGCAAAAAATCGAATGGTAACGGGAACATCGTGGACCCCCTGTACAGTGAGAACTTCCAAGAAGTGAATGAAATTTCATGTAACCAGTTAATTCGTTATAATAATGGCATATACACAGGGTGTCTCAGAAGTCGCGCACCATAGGCTAATATTGCTTTATTTAATTTAATGGTGCGCGACTTCTGAGACACCCTGTAGTGTTGCCGGATTACGGAACATTCTTCGCCAACAGCTCATCCCCAACAATTCATAGCCTACAATTCATCCCCAACAATTTTATATATATATATATACTGTTTATTATGTATTTTTGCTCTCGTCATTTTCATTTAAACTAACGAAAATATCACAACTTAACCTAACCAATCATCAAGGGCATTCAGTTGACCTAACCGGGCATTTTCCGTTTTATTTTGTTTTTCCGTTTAAAACGGAAAATGTGTTTTTCGTAGGTAGTCCCGATTTACAATTTACAAGTTACAATTTACAAATACAAACATTTTGTATTTATGTTTCAAGGTCGTCAATGACGTCACATAAAATTCGTCTTCTTAATTTTTATGTCAGCCAACAATTCATAGTCAGTATTTTTCAATTTATCTTTATATTTATTTCTCTCTTTCTGTAATTTAAGTAACTTTTTAAGGTTAAGTTAAAGCCGCTATTAATTTTCCTGGCTATGAATTGTTGGGCTTGATTTGTATACGGCTATGAATTGTTGGCTATGAATTGTTGGGGATGAATTGTTGGCGAAGAACTAGCCGGATGCCAGTGTTGCCGTCCCATAGCAGAAGACGGCAATTTGAGTTGCTGTCGTTTGGCAAAAAATCCATTTTCTAAACAAAATTTGGTGCTACTGTAGCGTGCGTGCGGTCTACAAAGATATTTAGACTATAGCGTGCGGTCTACGACATATTTACACTGTAGACTGCGGTCTACAATTTTTCCAATACTTTAGAATGTGTACAGCTAGGGTTATGACTTTTTAATTTTTTGTCATAAATATTGTTTCCTGTATCATCAATCGATGAACGTTTGCTTGAAAACAATAAAAAAGGGCCTAATTCTTCAGAATTAAAAAAAAATGTCACCCCGAAAGCAAATATAGTATATTAGTATATTCGAGACAGCTGCATTGCACCATTTTAGATTGGTTACCTAGTATTTTCTTGAATATTCCGGAATATTCCAGAAATACACGTGTCTGCCTTAAGCCACGCCCTCTCTGGCCTCTATATAAGTGTTGCCGGATGAGGGTCTCGCGCATTCGCTCCTCAGACAGTGCTGATGAACACTGTCTGAGGAGCGAATGCGCGAGAGTCGAGACCCTCATCCGGCAACACTTATATAGAGGCCAGAGAGGGCGTGGCTTAAGGCAGACACGTGTATTTCTGGAATATTCTGGAATATTCAAGAAAATACTAGGTAACCAATTAGAATGGTGCAATGCAGCTGTCTCGAATATACTAATATACTATATTTGCTTTTGGGTGACATTTGTTTTTAATTCTGAAGAATTAGGCCCTTTTTTATTGTTTTCAAGCAAACGTTCATCGATTGATGATACAGGAAACTATTTATGACAAAAAATTAAAGTCATAACCTTAGTGTACACCCTAACCTAACCTAACCTAACCTGTACCTCACCTAACTTAACCTCACATTTGTCCCCAAATATAAAGTCAAGTCATTTCAGGTCAGGTCAGGTCAGGTCAGCACAAATTCAAGTCAGGTCAGATCACCAGCGCAAATTCTTTTGTAGACTAAATATATCTCTGTAGACCGCACGCTATAGTAGCACCTAGGTCCTAGGGCATGGTTCTGATTAATCAGTTAATCAATGTTTCGAATTTAATCATTAATTATTCAAAAAAATATTTTTTAGAAAATGATGGGAAATGATTAATTTTCCTCATAATTTCAGCATCATTTTATCTTAAATTTTGTAATGTATCACTTGAATTTGACACCTTTTTGCATGTATAAACTGTCTAATCCACCTATGCCTGAGTTCTTGAACTGAAGCAAACTAAATATTTGAGCAAAATGTTTTCTTCGGTCTTTCTTATCTCACGCAACAGGAACAATAAAGCTCTTCTTACTCTTTTCAGAAGTATTTAATTTTTTATAATTTTTAATCAGTTAATCATTGATTAATTAGAAAATTTCATCATCCATCACTTTTTCCTAAAAATTATTAATTAATCATGCCCTAGACTAGCACCCAAAATTTAATAGAATTATAATAATAAAAGCAAAAAATATAAAAATGTTTAGGAAAGTTAAAGATATTTAAAGTAAAAATAAGTAGCAAATCATTAAAGCTTTAAACTATATTTTGTTAAATAACAAAAAATTTAAAAATTGAGTTACTGAATTTGACTGAATGAAACTCAGCTCTTCCGCAAGTGAAAAGTCTACGGATTTTGTCTATCGAATTTCAGCTAATGCGTCAGGTTACCAATGTTTCGTACAATAAATGTTATAATGTTCCAGACCAACAAAGACCCTAGGATCCACTCATGGCTGGTCTACCTAACTGTGTTCGTAATTGTGTGTGTATGTCCTCCGTGGTGGCGGAGGGGACCTACAATTTTACGTGGGTTCCGAACCACAAAAACATAAGAAATTTATGTAACAACTGTCTGTACATTGGCAACGACCAATTTTTGCAAAACTAAATAATTATAAATTTAAAACAAATTAATTATCGATTTAAAACTAAAGATAGTCTCTGGATCCGGAGGATCAAATCATAATAGACTACTATCCACAAATATGTTACACTCTATATCTATTTATGACCGACATGTAAATATATCAGATCCAAAGAATCCAGTCAATTTCATTACGGTATCCATCAATACTAGTACCTTGCCAACCAAAAATAAGTCACGGTCTATATCGATTGCGAACCAAGTCAAAATTTACAACCATATACATTACAATATATATACTTAGGAGGAAAAGTGTAGGTGTGGCAGTGATTTTGGCATTTTGATCAACAAAAACAATCTCTGACCTCCCTAACTTTGAAATAAAGATGGAAACCATGACTTTTTTAGAAAAATGCGGACGTTCCCTGCAAAGTCGATCGAGACTGATAGATTTTTTGTCCTGTCTTCCATAAACTTGGTCATTTTGTGTTTATTGTTGAAGCAACCGTAAAGGTCTTCTCGTCGCTGAACCATATTTCCGACACTTCTCTGTCTGGGAATCGATCTAACAGAGCACGACATTTTTCAACTCTTGCTTGCTTATTTGATGCAGAGAGCTTATGAACTTCGACTCTTTTAAAACATTTAAAACCCAGATCATCTTTTACTATACGACGAACACTAGAGCGAGAAATACCAGTAGTTTTTGAAATTTCTCTAACGGACTTGTGGGTGTTGGGCCGTTCTTCTTGACTGCATATCACGGATGTGCAGGAGGGCGTGTCAATATTTTCCTCAATACATGATGTTTTTGGCTTTCCATTGCCTTCTTTCGGTTTGGTCGACTCTGTGATATCGATTTTCTTTATGAGATATTGAAGTCCAGGTATCGTCCATCGTTTATGTGGAAACTCTTTCTTCATTCGTTTTGCACCCCAGTGTTCCTCCTTACGCAGGTTCAATATCAATGCTTCATCTTCCAGAGAGTATTTCATTATGTTGTAACTTGTTCACCAACTATAGCAGAATGATAGTCTGAAATGAAAAAGGAAATAAATTAATTATTTTGTGTAAAAATTAGGAAAATTAATTATTTATGGAGAAACTGACTGTCATCTGAAAGTATCAGTTGCTGACTTTGACCGCCTTTCAATTGAGCACCATATTCTGATACCTCCCCCAAGTTGTGAGCCTGTACCTCTACTCTGGGGCGTTGAATCTAGATTCAAAGCCAGCGTTTGAAAGAGTAAAAGTATGGGTACAACATACGGCGTCAGTAGTAAGATCAGTATACAGGGTGAGCCACAATATTTTTTTCAAAAGTTGGGTAATAGTTTTTTTTGGCCCACCCGGTATATAAGCAAGTTGTGTGTGTGTCCGTGAACTTGTGGCTGAATATTTGGCTAAACTGTTGGTTGGCTTGAACTGTTGGTTGCACAATTACTGGGGATACGACGAAAAATAAAAAACTATTTGAATAATTAAAATTTAATTACTGGGCCCGAAGGCCCCAACACCGCAATAAAATTATAGAAAAGAACGCAGCCATGAAAATCTTGAGCTTCATATTGTGTCAAGATTTGTAAAGCTTAAGATTATGGGGGCGGGGGCTGGTCACAAATATATTTTTGTTCATTACTCATCACCCCAATCCACCATACGAAGCTTGGTCGAAATCAGTTCAGAAACGTAAAATTTTTTTCTGCTGACAAACGGACAGATATTCGATATTCGGTGAATCAGCCCACCTCAAGCAAGTGCTGGGCATAACAGCTAGTGTGTATATATATATATATATATATATATATATTATATATATAACAGCAGAGACGTCAACCTTGAAGTATAAAATCCGTAAGATTTTGCCTGATTTTGATAACTGGAAACATATCCTACATAAGGGAGTTTGAGACTTAAAATCTGTGTCTCACGGAAAATCCGTGAGAGTTGACATGTCTGTAACAGTAATAATAATAATAATAATTAACTACTCGCATATTTTTCAGAATAATTAAAAAATTGTGCGCAGTCTTTTGTTAAAAATAAGCTATTTTTGAGTAACATTTGTAGTAATGTCTAATTAAGAATTAAATGTTTGTTTATAAATTTAATAATGTTCAATTAAGTTTTATTAAATAAGAAATAAAAAATGGTTGTATTAAAATTATAAAATACGAGTTGGCAACACTAAGAATCGGCCCAAGCGGGACGAGAGAGAGAAATGCCCAAAAAAGGGAGTCATCGGGCGGCCTTGGGCGTAGTAAGGTGTATTTGTGTGTTAAGACGTAATTGTAAATTTAAAATAATATTTAGTGTCTCTCTCCGACTTAGAATGTTAACGTTAAATTCCCCCCTCGCATTACCCCGTTTATCTCACTGTTTTCGGAATAAATAAAAGTCATTAAAGTGTAATCAGAGTATAATTAAATCCCCCGGTCTCCCTTTGCATTGTTTGAATGAAACTGCTTTCCACTTGGTCATGCTACCCGTATTTATAAAGTACACCGAAAGCGAGCGAAAAGAGTGTAAAGAGAATGATTAATGATAGAAGAGAAATGGAATGAAGAAAGAGCAAAATAGTATAAAAACGCAAATAAGAAAGGTTAAAAAGGTATAATTACTACATTTTGGTGGCGAGCGGCGGCCTTAATTACATTTACTTACGGGGCTTTCCCACGTGCCTTATATTTCGGTCAAAATTGATGCTACCCGTATTTATAAAGTACAGCGAAAGTGAAAATAAGTGTAAAGAGAATGATTAATGATAGAAGAGAAATTGAATAAAGAAAGAGAAAAATAGTATAAAAATGCAAATAAGAAAGGTTAATAAAAAGTAATTACTACGCAATATTCCAAAAATTAGATAACTCTAAAAGAATTTTTAACGGACGAAAAAACGTAAATTAATTTCTCTTGAAATTTTTAATTATATGATAATAAAAACCCACTCTAATAGAGAGAGTTTATTTCCACAACAGTTTCCATGCCCACTGTCATCCTCTTCGGGTGGATACAGAAAAGGATGCCAGAAGAGGATGCCAGTGTGCGTCGAAACTGTTGTGGAAATAAACTCTGTCTGTTAGAGTGGGTTTTTATTATCATATTTTGACCTTCACGTAGAAAAGTGGTTTTTTTGCATTTTTAATTTTTATTTTTTATTTTTCACCTCTCTCTCTCTCTCTCTCTCTCTCTCTCTCTCTCTCTCTCTCTCTCTCTCTCTCTATATATATATATACTGTATCTACAGTATATTCCCCGAATCAGTCAATTTATGCACACTTACTATTCACTAATTCCTGATCGTGATTCACCGGACGAGACCTCTCAATGGATCTAATATTAAGTGTACGATAATCCCTTGTTTATTCATGGCGTCTCGAGTGTTTCTCACAGTTTGATTCAGTATTAAAAGTGTTTTGAAGTTTGCTTTAGCTTTGATTAGAAATGGTTTGTGAAAGGAATTACGTTAAACTGTTATAAAAATTAATACTCTAATTTTATTTTAGGGTTAAATCGGTTATCTTGAAATGAGGAACTTTCTTTAATTGTGTCGCCGCACTTTCAAAAAATAAAACTCGAAGGGTTAATTTATTTTCAAGGTATTATTTGCCACGATTAATGTGGAAGGCTTAGATTTTTCTTTATAGGTATACAACATGGCTCAAACCTCAATGCGATGAATCTTGGTTGGTTGGTGATGTTGTTTAACCTCCTTCCCAACATCTCAGGTCATATAACGGAGCGGACTTACAGTTGTAAGTGGTATACGAGCCACGGGTTGCTATGTAATCTGGAAGATGGTCATTCGTCCGACTACTCTCCAGATCCAACGTCGCTTTATTTCTTTGATCTATTGTGTGGAAACTTTTTCCACAATTGGATAGGTGAGATGATTATACTCCACTTATATTTATGTAAATGCATATACTGTATGTATATATATACACTACTATCTTTTTCTTGCGAAAAAATATCTTCGCTAATGTAGTAGAAATTTTATAGCCTTTGGGAGAAGCCAAAGGTACGACGATTCGTTCGTCGTTTGATTCGTTTGGACCCCAGAGAAGGGTTGCCAGATGTAGGAGAATTCTCCAAAAATAGGAAAATGGAATGGGCTGCGGAGAAAAAATGTTCCCAAAATTAAGTAGAAGAATTTTTTGGAGAATGAAAAATAATTTTAGGAGAATGCTGGAATTCAAAAAAGTCATAATGTTTTGTCTATAAATTTTTTTATTTTTATAATTTGACTATTTAAAGTTAGCAAATGGCAATATCGCACATTTTGGGTAAAAAATGCTGGTTAGTGAATAACAGCACTGCCTAGCTTTGTCTTCATATTGCTAATTATATGGGTCAACGTACTTGGGCCTACTTTTTGTCATAGATAAGTTTTGATTTCTGAGATGGCAAAAAATCAAAATTATCGTAAATTTCGGGAAAAGTTGCCACAATTTAAAGGTAAGAAAACTATTTATGAAAGTCCATTAGAGTTGTATATTTAACCTATTTGAGAAGGTGAAAATGTGAACAGTTATAGCCTATTATAGTAGTCTAATGTTCTCTTGCAATACAACATAACTTTTTTATGCATGCTGCTGGCTAGACTATTACTGAGTTTGTCTTTTTGTCTTGATTTAGTACATATATATATATATATATATAGATATATATATATATATATATATATATACTGGCAACCCTGCTCCAGAGAGTCAGTAGTCGTTGTTTAGATCCCCACTGATAATTTCTTAGATTTTGTCGCATTCGTTCGCTTCTTGATTTAGCTGTTGATTTGAATTATCATATTTCATTGTTATTTACTTTTTACTCTAAATTTGATTTGAAGTAAATATAGTTTCTAGAATTATTTGAGATTCATTAATCTTTGATGTCCATTTCAGTTGACATTTCATAGTTTAAATTAGTGTAGAGAAGCTTTTAAAAGAGCAAGTCTCCACTAGTTTAATTTGTTACTTTTCGATATTTTCCACTTTGATTTATGCTGGCCCTATAACGTTGTTGCAGGGTGGGATTAATTTACATTGGTATATTATTTATATACTTCCTCGTTTATTGTTGTATATATATATATATATATACTTTGGGGATTTCGTGAAATCCCCGAACACTTTGGGGATTTCGTGAAGTCCCTAAACACTTTGGGGATTTCGTGAAGTCCCTAAACTTTGGGGATTTCGTGAAGTCCCTAAACACTTTGGGGATTTCGTGGTCCCTAAACAATTTGGGGATTTCGTGAAGTCCCTAAACACTTTGGGGATTTCGAGAAGTCCCTAAACACTTTGGGGATTTCGTGAAGTCCCTAAACACTTTGGGGATTTCGTTAAGTCCCTAAACACTTTGGGATTTCGTGAAGTCCCTAAACACTTTGGGGATTTCGTGAAGTCCCTAAACACTTTGGGGATTTCGTGAAGTCCCTAAACACTTTGGGGATTTCGTGAAGTCCCTAAACACTTTGGGGATTTCGTGAAGTCCCTAAACACTTTGGGGATTTCGTGAAGTCCCTAGACACTTTGGGGATTTCGTGAAGTCCCTAAACACTTTGGGGATTTCGTGAAGTCCCTAAACACTTTGGGGATTTCGTGAAGTCCCTAAACACTTTGGGGATTTCGTGAAGTCCCTAAACACTTTGGGGATTTCGTGAAGTCCCTAAACACTTTGGGGATTTCGTGAAGTCCCTAAACACTTTGGGGATTTCGTGAAGTCCCTAAACACTTTGGGGATTTCGTGAAGTCCCTAAACACTTTGGGGATTTCGTGAAGTCCCTAAACACTTTGGGGATTTCGTGAAGTCCCTAAACACTTTGGGGATTTCGTGAAGTCCCTAAACACTTTGGGGATTTCGTGGAATCCCTGAACACTTTGGGGATTTCGTAGAATCCCTGAACACTTTGGGGATTTCGTGGAATCCCTGAACACTTTGGGGATTTCGTGAAATCCCTGAACACTTTGGGGATTTCGTGAAATCCCTGAACACTTTGGGGATTTCGTGAAATCCCTGAACACTTTGGGGATTTCGTGAAATCCCTGAACACTTTGGGGATTTCGTGGAATCCCTGAACACTTTGGGGATTTCGTGAAATCCCTGAACACTTTGGGGATTTCGTGAAACACAATATATATATACTGTATTACTAACCAACGCAAGACACTCGAAATTACATTTCAGAGTAAACGGGGTTTATCAACACCAAAGACAACAATGCTCTGTCTATGAAGGTCCAAAGAACATACAAATCCGAATGCAATAGATATTCCATTTTCGTCAATCTGCATTGCAGGCACTCCCAGTCATTATCAGTCCCTGTATATATATAATTATATATATAATATATATATATATATATATAGTGTCCCATAAGTCCGGTATTATAGGAAAATTTATTTTAAATTAAATTTACAAAAGTAATAAATTAAAACTAAAACAAATGTTCAGATTTACGTCTTGTTTTGGGACATTTTTTTTGTTGTAGGGAGAAGAACACACAATGGCTAATATGGAAGCGAGTTACACTCCTGACGAAAAGGCGGAGGCCTTTTCCTCACCAGTGTAACTCGTTTCCATATCAGTCATTACCTGCAACAAAAAAAAGAAGTCCCAAAACAAGACATCAATTT
>JAJOZX010001273.1:145000-150000 GCA_023014485.1 Bathynomus jamesi | reverse complement strand
GCAAAATATTTGAAGATAAGGTAAATATTTTAGCTGTAGCAATGTCTAGACAGATAAGCAAGATATTTGAAGATGAAGCCATATTTTTATTTTAAACTGCATATTGACAGATCTGATGTTATCATGATCTGCCGAGTTAACTAAAAATGGAAATTGAAGTATGCATTTTATTGTGGATTAAAATTAAGCATGCATATGAGCAAAAATTAAATGCTTAAAATTTAAAATTAACTCTTAAGGAAGACATAACTTCATCTTTTACAATGAAGAGAGACTGTATAAAGAAATGGACATTGCAGAATTTAACACGATTACATTATTAGCTAAATCTAAAAAAAATGATTAAGTAAATTATAAAGAAATAATTCATCAGTTATTCAGCAAAAATAAAATAGAAAGAAAATAAAAAATTTATCAGAACTTGCGTTTTATATACAGTTAGCGTTACTCGAGTTTGGACTCTATATGCAAAAATGAATATAAGAATATATGACTATATGAATATAAGAATTATTCATTGTTCATTTTTATAATATATTACATATTATATCATATATTATATTATATGGAGAATGTTTCTAATTCAACATTGTTTGCTATACAAAAATAGTTTGAGTTAACCTTTGTGTTATTGTTGTTAACATAAGGAAAGTATCATAGACTTGTGTTCGAAGGTGTTCCAATAATTTCATATAGTTCATGTTGGAGTTTTGCTCCTTCAGATACCCAAAGGAGGTCAAATGGACGTGGGTCTCTATTAACTTCTAAGAATTTTATGAGCTCGGGTTGGTAAATATATTTCATGAAAATTTATAGTGAACCTCGGAGTATATATATATATATATATGGGTGCACACACATTCTACATTACTGTACAGTCTTTACAGCCACACCTTGGTCCGCAATCGATATGGATCGTGACTTATTTTTCGTTGGCAGGGTACTAGTATTGAGGGATACCGTAATGAAATTGACTGGATTCTTTGGATCTGATATATTTGCATGTTGGTTATAAATAGATAGAGTGTAACATATTTGTGGATAGTAGTCTATTATGACTTGATCCTCTGGATCCAGAGATTCTATCTTTAGTTTTAAATCGATAATTAATTAGTTTTAAATCGATAATTAATTAGTTTTAAATCGATAATTAATTAGTTTTAAATTGATAATTAATTAGTTTAAATTGATAATTAATTACTTATGCAAAAATTGGTCGTTGCCAATGTACAAGCAGTTTTTGCATAAATTTCTTATGTTCTTGTGGTTCGGAACCCACGTAAAATTGTAGGTCCCCTCCGCCACCACGGAGGACATACACAATTACGAACACAGTTAGGTAGACCAACCATGAGTGGATCCTAGGGTCTTTGTTGGTCTGTAACATTATAACATTATAACATTATATATATATATATATATATATATATATATATATATATATATATATATATATATATATATATATATATATACAGGGTGGGCGGAAAGTAGCTCCCTATTTTGGATTGGTAAAAAAATACGTATATTATCCATTTATTTCAGAAAAAATAATATGAAAAGGTAGGCATACATGGTAGGTTTTCTCTAAAATTCAATGTGGGCTCCAACTCTTTCCACCAGCTTCTGGAGCCGCCCAGGAATGGCGTCCACTGACTTTAGCAGGAACTCCGGCGGGATGGAGGACATGACTTCCCGAATTCGGTCCTCCAGTTCTTCCAATGTCCTCGGTTTGGTGCGGTAGACTTCTTCCTTTACCCACCCCAAAGAAAGAAGTCGCACGGTGTCAAGTCGGGGCTCCTGGCTGGCCATTGATGTGGACTGGTATGACCTCAGATCAGGTTGTGGGCCCGTTCCTTCTGCGCAACACCATGAATGCTGAGCGGTACCTTGCTATGTTGCGAAACGAGGTCTGGCCGGTTGTCAGCACATGGGAGAACATCGACGATCTGATATTTATGCAAGATGGCGCCCCTCCGCACTTCGCTCTTGTTGTCCGTGAGTGGCTGGATGCCCACTTCCCTGGGCGTTGGATGGGTCGTCGTGGTCCACATCAATGGCCAGCCAGGAGCCCCGACTTGACACCGTGCGACTTCTTTCTTTGGGGGTGGGTAAAGGAAGAAGTCTACCGCACCAAACCGAGGACATTGGAAGAACTGGAGGACCGAATTCGGGAAGTCATGTCCTCCATCCCGCCGGAGTTCCTGCTAAAGTCAGTGGACGCCATTCCTGGGCGGCTCCAGAAGCTGGTGGAAAGAGTTGGAGCCCACATTGAATTTTAGAGAAAACCTACCATGTATGCCTACCTTTTCATATTATTTCTTCTGAAATAAATGGATAATATACGTATTTTTTTACCAATCCAAAATAGGGAGCTACTTTCCGCCCACCCTGTACACGTACTGTATATATACACACCCTTGTTAGCAGGAATTGTGGCTGAAATATGGTACGTAGAAGGGAATTGAATCCACAATAAGAAAAAGATTTATTAGAAGCTGAAGCTTCTGGTTTATAATAATAAGGTCTTCGGCAAATGCGAGTGATAAAAAGTGAAAGGAGGAAAAGGTGAGTTATAAGAGAAGTAATTGAAAATATTTCCCTCACATTGTGAACGAAAGAGTATCTGGTTTAACCGGAACACTACTGTAGTTCTTTTACTGGGAGACGACCGAAAATGGAATAAACTCATTTGATCTGTTTTATGTCGTCGTAAGTTTTCTAAATTAGAGTATTAAATATTTCATCAGCTATTTTTATTTTTGCATTTTCTGAAAGGTTATGAATTGCGTAACTAATGGCAAAATTTGTTTTTAAAATTGAAAATGACGTATTTTTTTGACAACTCAATCTGTTTTGGCTCAGATTTTGAGAGCTCGTTTTTACCACTGAATTTTTGGTATATATATATATATATATGATTAAAACCACGAAGGGAAAAGAAACACAAAGTGGTGCTCAAGCGCTTTCGTCTAATCGCTTGAGCACCACTTTGTGTTTCTTTTCCCTTCGTGGTTTTATTCATCATAAATATTTTTCACGTGTTACTTTCATGAAATAATTTATATATATATATATATATATATATATATTCTATATATATATATATATAATATATATATATATTAAAACGTGCCAGTGTAATTTTTAAACTTAACGAAAGTATTATAATGTTATATTTTTGGACCTTTTGGTCGTGTGTGTGTGCCCCCGCGCGCCCGGAGGCAACTGAACATAAGTGAGGTAGTGTTTGATAATTCACAAACATAGTGGGGTAACTTCTATGTGAGGTAACACTTTTGGTACCTCGGAACAGTTAAAAAAATCATAAAAAATCTACAAACATTTTTCTTGTCGGCAAAAAATGTTAGTCCTGATTAGGTTAGGCTAGGTTTGGTTAGTTTAGATTTTGTTAGGCTTAGATTTTGTTAGGCTTAGATTTATATTTTTGGACCTTTTGGTCGTGTGTGTGTGCCCCCGCGCGCCCGGAGGCAACTGAACATAAGTGAGGTAGTGTTTGATAATTCACAAACATAGTGGGGTAACTTCTATGTGAGGTAACACTTTTGGTACCTCGGAACAGTTAAAAAAATCATAAAAAATCTACAAACATTTTTCTTGTCGGCAAAAAATGTTAGTCCTGATTAGGTTAGGCTAGGTTTGGTTAGTTTAGATTTTGTTAGGCTTAGATTTTGTTAGGCTTAGATTTTGTTAGGCTTAGATTTTGTTAGGCTTAGATTTTGTTAGGTTTACATTAGGCTAGATTAGGCTAGATTAGCGAGTAACTCACGATTCATTGAGTTACCAGAGCACCGTTAGAGTCCTCAATTCCGTCCGGAACACTTATCACACCTTTCTAGGCTCGATGGCACTAAGATTAGGTTAAATTAAGTTTGGGTAATCAGTTTTTTAGGTTTGGTTAGTTTAGATTTTGTTAGGCTTAGATTTTGTTAGGCTTAGATTTTGTTAGGTTTACATTAGGCTAGATTAGGCTAGATTAGCGAGTAACTCACGATTCATTGAGTTACCAGAGCACCGTTAGAGTCCTCAATTCCGTCCGGAACACTTATCACACCTTTCTAGGCTCGATGGCACTAAGATTAGGTTAAATTAAGTTTGGGTAATCAGTTTTTTTAGATATATGGAGTGAAAGTCGGTACCTCGCTCATACGGTGATGTGCATATAATATATATACATATATACACACACACACATATATGCAGTGGTGTAGTGCTGTGGGAACGCGTGGTGGGAACGGCGTTCCCTTACTTTTTTTGGTAGACGGAACGGCGTTCCCTCACTATTCAAATAAATCCGAACTTACAAATCTCTAACGTCATGAAATTTTAATTCCCACCCCTAGAAGAAATATGAGAAAGAATCATTAATTGCTTCATTTCTTTTAGCTTCGACTGAGGCAATGCTAGCCTATAAAGATCTGGTGAAACAGTCACCACGGCGTACCAGTTGTTAACTTTTTTTAGTTAATCATTCCAGTTGTTAGCTATTTTTATTGATCGTACTGGATGTCGTATATCTAATGACACTGGAAATACTGCATCTTCAACCTTGGAATATATCCTAATATCCAGTGCATATGACCTCAAAATATCCCTGAAATTGGTCAGATTTCAAAAGATTTCCCGGGGGGCTTACAGTGTCCCCGGACCCCCAGCTGTATGGGCTCGCCATTGTCCCCCCCGCATCTGAGTAACACTTTCAAAATGCGTTCCCTCACTTCTTTATTTAGCACTACACCACTGCATATATGTACACATATACACACTGTGCAAAGTCCCTGACCAGCCATGCTTGGCTGGCTACGAGGCCAGGAGGAGATCAGACAACAATTTCCTCCTTCAAATCCCGCAGATGAGGGATGCTGCAGAGGGGTCGACCGCAGGTCAATCCTGAACCGTCGTTCAAACTCACCAAAAGTAACCAAAAGTAAGTAAAAGTAACAGGGTGAGTCAAAAGCCTGGAAACATAGGAAGGATAG
>JAJOZX010001273.1:127500-142500 GCA_023014485.1 Bathynomus jamesi | reverse complement strand
AGATCATATATTTTATATAAAGCCAGCCAGGAAGCTCTCATCCCAACGACGAAGGGGTAAGTGTGCCCGAAGGGTCACCTTTAACCCGGACATCAACAGGGTAAGCGACCAACTCGAGCCAACCCAGGAGCTAGCAGGCGGTAGCGAACCAGAACCTCACCACTCAGAGTACGTCGCTGTAACCACTGAGATACCGGGTGCTCTTTATAAAGGGTTGTGCAAAATTAGTATACCAACTTTTGCACCACCCTGCATAAAACACTTTATATAATATTTTATATTAAAACTGGAATTTTTGTCGTACTTGTTCAATGTTTTTTTTTTTATCACCTGATATTTATTGTTTATTTTTTATTTTATCAATTTACAATCTTTAATTTTATTTTTTTTTAAGAATTTACTTTATTTTATATACCTAAAATAAACGATATTTGGTTTGTAAGTAATGATAACGGGTACTTTTCCGTTATTTGCCCCCTTGACGATTGGTTAGGTTAAGTCGTGATATTTTCGTTAAACTAACGAAGATGTCACGACTTTTCACGAAAATATCATGATCCTGTATAAAGAGCACCCGGTATCTCAGTGGTTACAGCGACTGATTATGTTCTCTGTACTTATTATTTTAGTTATTTTCTGTTAACCCTTGTTTCATAACCTGGGTAAAATATACCCTGGTATAATTTAGTTTGGTTATGAAATAGGAGTTCACCCTTATTTCATCTCCTTGGTATAATTTACCATGGTTATAAAATAAGAGTTAATGAATTAACTCAAATTTTAGCCTCAAATTTTAGCCTCAAATTATCTCAATGCTTTTGGAGTCTACATTTTAATTCAATTACGAGAATTTCTATCTATTCTACAGGGTGTTCGAAAAGTCCCCTCACCCCCTACAAAATGCATATATTGTAATACCAATTTTATTTTTGCGTGATTAATTGTATTTATATGTGGTAGGTGTAATTTAAGAAACGAGTCATTAGCAACAATTACTTTAATTACAGTAAATACAGTTACTAATTACAGTTACTAATCAAGAATATCTGTATGTGCACCATCATTTTCATGACGGGCGGTATGGTTTCATGCCGAGATCTTTTGTCATGTGATCTCTCATTGTGGACATGGGAACTGCAAGTTCTTCGATCGTTTCCGAAGTGATGTTTTCGGTGAACGAGCCACCGATGCAATCACACCTTCACATTGTTCTGCTCGCGTTATTGGTCTTCCCGACCGTGGTCTGTCCTTGATGGAGCCAGTTTCAAACAGCTTCTTCTCCCAGCGTAATACCGTTTTGTTTGGTGGTGCAACCTTATTGAATCTTGTGTTGAAATCATTCTGGATATCATGTATCGTTTTGCCAGTATGTGACCCTTTCATGAGCCCATGTGCTCATCACTATCCTTTCCTCCAGTGTAAGTGGACTGGTCTGCCATTGTTCACACAACTTTAATACTTGGAAAAGAAAAAAATGTCAATCAATCACATATAAAATCAATTAATCACACAAAAATAAAATTGGTATTAAAACATGTACATTTTGTAGGGAGTGACGGAACTTTTCGAACACCCTGTATATGGCAAGTCGTTATTTCTATCTATTCTACGATAGACTGAATTCGAACCCTGCCTACAACGTAAATCTACCAATGACTGAAGTGATTTCATTGGAAATTCTAAAACTAGAAATTATGATTCTCCTTCAGGCGATCAACTCCGCCACTATATATTGTTCCGTCTAAATCTCAATTAGCTCTTCTCCTTTCTGCCCCATATTTAAATCCATGCACAGCTGATTCTGAGGCTCTCGCAACGTACCGTGAAATAGATTCCCTTCGTGCTCGAATGAACTTTATATTTTATATTTTTCTTTTTCCAATTAAGATTTCATCTCATACTTCAGTTTTGGTCAATTTTGAGAATTTGTTGGTATAGAAAAAGTATGAAAATTGTTTATAAGTCCTGTTTCTTGTTAGTGAAAATCGTTCTACGTTTTCACTAACTTTGATTATCTTTGTTTGTTGACCGAATAAAAACCACAGTGATATATCGTCATAAAGTATACGTGGTCCCAGAATTGGGATAGACTGTATACGTACGATGCGCAGTCAATAAATGTTCGGATTTTATTGGCTATTTTTAATGAAGGAATTCCGGGCATTTATTGACTGTACCTCATATACACAGACATATAAAAGAGAGTGTGGTGTGTGTGTGTGTGTGTGTGTGTGTGTGTGTGTGTGTGTGTGTGCGTGCGCGCGCGCGTTTCAATCCCATTAAAATCCTTTAAATGTTAATAAGAAATCCTAAAGAATGGCTTTCATTATCGAATATCGACAACTTTCGTAAATTGAAATTAAACAGAATTTCCCACTAAACTTTTTCATTCCACAAAAGTTAACAATTTAAAAGCCATGAAGGAAACTTCATTTAATACAAAAAAGAAAAAGTTTATATATATATATACATATATATATGGAATATATATTTGTCATTTACCATTACTTATTCGGACTACAGTGGATTTAATTATCCCGGAAGAGTTCCTTGTTCCATGCACGGTCTGTGTGTATCATATATATATATATATATATATATATATATATATATATATATATATATATATATACACACACAGTAAACCAGTTTGTCCAGCACGAATTTGCTTATACAAGGAAAAATAAATGCGAACAATTATTTGCCGAAAGCGGAAAATTTGATTATACACGGTCCGCCAAACACGCTCTAATACAGTAGTACTGTACGCGTACCAGTGCGCGCTCTAGTATTTTCTCCTACACTCCAACACTCCCGCATCTCCCTCCCTCTCGCGTCACTCTTTGTCTCAGTCCCCGCTACCGCGTTAAGTTCAGTGTAGTTGTGTTGGATTGTCGTATTTTGCCGTTGTTTTGCTATTACCCTTAGACAACAGTATGGCACCAAAACGTAAAGCATCCGCGAGTGATAGTGAAGAGAAGAAAAGTCGCAAGGTTATGACATTAGCCGAAAAAATAAAGATTCTAGCTAAGTTGCGTTGGTATGAGCATAACATCACTTGGCCGCGGTATCACGTGAATGAGTCTACCATACGCACCATCCGAAAGAGTGAAGAAAAGATACGTGCTATTTTCATTTAATATATTTTTATTTATCATATGTAAATATCATTATGTTTATGATTTTATGTTCTTAGTTCATATACAATATAGGTAGGGAAATTTTATGTGTGAATAAAAATCTACGTATCTAAGTATTAATGGGAGACTTTACGCGGCCGCGTTCACGTATCCCCATTTATCTCATAAGGTATTAAGTTTGTCCAACGCGGATTTACCTAACGCGCCGTTCTCGAGGAACCTAACCCCCCACGGTGGACGAGGGTTTACTGTATATATATATGAAATAGGATCCCTTCTAAGGAGACGTAGTTTTACATTCAGGATTAAAACGAAGACGTAAAGCAAAAAAGTCATTATATTTGGCTGCAGCCGACGTTTCGGGCAACTCTACCCATCTTCAAGGCCTAATTAAAATAGAGCTAAAATTAATAAGTGACACAAAGGATATAAATGACGAGAGTTAAAACCTAAACAAATGTACACAATTAAAATTATTCAAATAGAAAATACAAATTAGAAATCTTGATCTTGTTCTAGCCTCTTTCTAATTTGTATTTTCTATTTGAAAAGTTTTAATTGTGTACATTTGTTTAGGTTTTAACTCTCGTCATTTATATCCTTTGTGTCACTTATTAATTTTAGCTTTATTTTAATTAGGCCTTGAAGATGGGTAGAATTGCCCGAAACGTCGACTGCAGCCAAATATAATGACTTCTTTGCTCTACGTCTTCGTTTTTATCCTGAATATATATATATATGGGCATGAACTCAGAATGGTTCCCTGAGGTTTTTTATGATACACACAGACCGTGCATGGAAAAAGGAACTCTTCTAGGAAAATTAAATCCACTATAGTCTGAATAAGTAATAGTAAATGACAAATACTATAGTTTTTTTCTTTTTCATGATGCTAGCCCGACGTGGGCAGCAACGGGTCACTCGCAAAGAGGTCCCAGAAATATAGCTTCCCTCACCAGCAATCTGCAAAGAAGATAGGCTCCCCTAGGAACCCCTAGATCCTGTTCCAAAGCTGGATCCTATCTGCTTTGCAGATAGCTGGTGAGGGAAGCTATATTTTTGGGACCTCTTTGCGAGTGACCCGTTGCTGCCCACGTCGGGCTAGCATCATGAAAAAGAAAAAAAACTATAGTATTTGTCATTTACTATTACTTATTCAGACTATAGTGGATTTAATTTTCCTAGAAGAGTTCCTTGTTCCGTGCACAGTCTGTGCGTATCATATATATATATATTATATTATATATATATATATGGGATGAATTTCACAATTAAACACGTGAAATGAATGAATGCTGCAATTCCACAAGGAAAAAGGTTCCTTGTGGGTCTGCAGCATATATATATATATATACACACACACACAGTATATCCTCGGCAAAAATACTGCTGAAGTGAGGTCATATAAGAGGTCACATTAAAGGTCGTCATTAAAACTAATTGTTCTCCTTAAACCGGATTGTCCGGCTATTTTGCCTTCAGTCGCGATGTGAATAGTTTGTTTGTTTACAATGTGTCTACCGTCTATCGACAGTGTATTTCACCTGCATTTTAGTTTGAATCTTATTCTATGTGAATGGAAAGACGGTTTTCTTATTTTTTATTGTTTTTGTATTACTAAAATAAGTATATCGTATTCATACAGTACCCGGTACCCAATATCCAGTACGGTACTTATGCTTGTGTACATCATTATCTCAAAGTTAGCATCAGCCAACCTGGCACGATCAGGGCACCTCAAATGCAAATGCAAGTGTTTTATATTAAAATGCGAGTTCAAATGCATTTGCATTTGAACCCAACCCTGATAGAAGCACCAGAAAACCAAGGCCACGTTTTCAGTGTAAACTGTCTTTGTTCGTGGTTTCAATCTCGCGTAAAGCTGTAGGTCCCCTCCCTCGCTTGACCTTTGCCTTTACCGGTGTTATTGTTGATTCAATTAACCATATTCCTTCACACTTTAACGCCAGCATTCGTATATCAATGAGTAACACCATTTTCCCCATGAGCCAAGTGAAGACACTGAGGTCGGGGGTTTGAATCCCGATGATGATGGTAATAATGATAATAAGAATACAGGAGTGAAAACAATGGGCTGCATTTGTTGACCTGAGCGCTGTTCCAGTTTGTGGACATCCTAACTAATTATTACTACACACTCTAACAAAGAGAATCTTGTGAAGTAAACGAATAGTAAAACGAAACGGAGCAGCCTTAATAGTAGTCAGCACGGGTTTCGACGCCATAGGTCTTGTTTAACTAATTTGTTAGAATTTTATAACGAAGTAGTGCGCGAATACGATAGGCATAGGGCAGCTGACGTTATTTATTTAGATTTTAAAAAGGCGTTCGATACAGTTCCGCATAGGAGACTAATTGCGAAGGTTAAAGCGCACGGTATACGCGGTCAGGTAGCTAACTGGTTAGAAGAATGGCTTCGTGCTAGGAGGCAGAGGGTCGTAGTTAATGGTAGTGAATCGGGGTGGTTAGATGTAGGTAGCGGTGTCCCACAGGGTTCAGTGTTAGGCCCATTGTTATTCGTAATTTACATTAACGACATAGATGTAGGATTGACTAGTAACGTGTCAAAATTCGCGGACGATACTAAAATAGGCGGTAAGGTTGTTAACGAGGACAATAGAAATAGGATCCAAGACGATGTAGACAGGATTATGGAGTGGACGGATAAGTGGCAGATGCAATTTAACGTAGATAAATGTAAAGTTTTGCATATAGGTTCTCGCAACAATAATTACGCGTACACGATGGATGATAGGGAGTTAGCGAGCGTTGACGAGGAAGTAGATTTAGGCGTACGCGTAACTAAAGATTTAAAGGTTAGGAACCAGTGCCTGGAGTCTTGCGCAAAAGCTAATAGGATGTTAGGCTTCATAGCGCGTAATTTCGAATTTAAATCGAAGGATATTATATTGCCCCTTTACAAGTCCCTAGTCAGGCCTCATTTAGAATATGCCGTTCAGTTTTGGTGCCCGTACTTGCGTGAGAATATTGATAGGTTAGAAAGGGTTCAGCGTCGTGCCACGAAACTTATTCCGTCATTGCGCAATAAGCCTTATGAAGATAGGATTAAAGAGTTAGACTTGTATTCACTCGCAACTAGAAGATTAAGGGGGGAGCTTATTGAAGTTTTCAAATCGTTAATAACATCGATAACGTAAATTTTGACAAACTGTTCACTTTCGATAATAGTAATACTCGCAATAACGGATTTAAGTTGCGTGGCAGACGTTTCATTACTAATATCGCTAAAAACTTTACGTTTAAAGTAATTGATAAATGGAATAATCTTCCCGCGTCAGTCGTTCATTCTACCAGCGTTAATATGTTTAAGAACCGTCTTGACAGACATTTTAAAAGTATTAACGTTGTTTAAAATTAAAAAAAGAAAGTTAACAACAGGAGCTCTGGTGGTGGTGCTCGAGGATGAGTCTGTTGACGATGAATGCCAGCTTGTGACATGCCAGCGTGTGATGCCAGCAAAAAAAAAAAAAAAAAAAAAAAATTAGACTAACATGAACGTAGATGTAGCTCGTAGCGTAAACTAACCCACTTTTTGTTTAACTGTACCTTTTTTTTTTTTTTTTTTCCTTATCCTTTCTTTCATGTCTGTAACTCTTTACTTGCATGTTTGTAGTTTGCATGGTATGACAGTGAGTTAAGACTGTGTTTGCATGGTTTGTAAGCGTTCTTATTTTACTTCTTTTCATCTTTCACCCCTCTCCTATTTTCTCCGACTATTTTTCTGACTTGTCGGCAGTGGCCGGCGGATGATGATGGTGAGACTTTTTTCCTCTTTTTCTGAATGAATGTTAACCCACGAATGATAGGTGTTGCTCCTTACTTAACCCCTTATTCTCCTCTCTTCTCTTAACCCCCTACTCTTTCCTTTCTCTCGGGCTAGCCTTGGAGTGGATCTTAGGGTCTTTGTTAGCCTTAGCTTCTGTAGATCTGTAGATCATAAATTCCACTAAAATGATGTCATCTCAAAACAACAGAGAAATCTAGTTTAAATGTAATGTAGTATACCTTTGTAGGTTGATGTTTGACAACGTACTCTGTTCAAAGCTGTAATTTATTTGAGTCAAACGATTTTTGGCTCCGAGCGTACGAAATCGCAATAACCTTTACGAGATACACAAAGTTTTTAGCGACACGAGTGTGCATGAAGCGGCATTGATGGTGGTGTCATAGATTGACTTTTTGATATTGAAAATTATTAAATATTATACAAAAGAGATATATAATGGAGATTAGGTAATGTTTGGTTAATTAGGTCATTTAGATTAGGTTAAATGTAGTCATCCACAACTGAAAATGTGACGATGTTGCTGTTTCGTAAAATGTGTGTGTGTGTGTGTGTGTGTGTGTGGTGTGTGTGTGTGTGGTGTGTGTGTGTAACATATTCATTGTGGGAGTTTCGGATGGCTGACTAAGATAACAATTTTCCAAAATTCGCAACACTGGAACATCGTTATACCAAATCTTCCAATATGAAGCAATTCTCTCAAATGGCAAATTGGCCTACAAAGCTTTCGTACCAATTTTTTTTTTCCTATTTTATGCAATGAAGAACTTGAACTATCTAAACTTACCATAAGTAATACGTCATATATATATATATATATATATATATATATATATATATATATATATATATATATATATATATGAGAGAGCGAGAGAGAGAGCCTCAAAGGCCTTTTGGTTCACTCGGGTGGATTCCTGTTACAAAGTTACAGGCTAACAAAAAGCCAAAGAACCATTCTAGGATAACTCAAGAAAGAACTAGAGAAGATAAAGAAAAAATAGAAAAAGCAAATGAAAACAAAAAATGCTAAAAACTGCTCCCAGGCTTACACATACAAACATGTAAAGGTTTCACACAGGCATAGTAGCAGTTGGAAAGTACAGAACAGACTAGTTTCTCTCCCTCCTCGGCTAACTACTGCTGACAGAAAATAGTTGTGAAAGAAGATTTATAGGAAAGTAGGAAAAAACATAATGAAAAGAATAGCTTCAGAGTTCATTCATACTAGGGACCGACCAAAAGTACTTCGGCACTTTCGGAACCGAAACGGAAAGTTGGCTCGACTTTCGGCCGAAAGCGAAAGTAGAATACTTTATATGAAAGTATTGTAATATAAAATGAAATACTAATACTTCATATGTAATGTAATTCAATCGCTTTATTATTTCTTTTCACGCAAAACGTGGAACACAAAATTAAAGAAAACTCAAAAAACATTCCAAACATATTAATGTTCATTAATGCAAATTAATAAGAAAATTAAGACATTTCGATTCATTTAATATTCAAAGTTCAAATATTTCAAGTTGTTTGAAAGGAGGATGACATCTTCAGCGTTTACTGGGGTCAAATCCGCCCGTTTGGTGTTGATGACATTGCCTACAGTAGAAAAGAGTCGCTCCGATTCCACTGAACCCGAAGGGCAGTTCGGTCAAGTTTACTTTCGGTTTCGGGTCCGAAACCGGAAGTCTACTTTCGGGCCGAAACCGCCGGAGCCGAACTTCGGTCGGTCCCTAATTCATACCATACTTACGCTTATTTCGTGTACCCAGTTACGCATACGAGGACAGTGGAAAATAAAAGATAGTATGAAACGCTAAACTATTTAATCTAATCTACACCATGCATGTTTTTAAAGGATTTTTTTTATTATTATTTTATACAAAAAGTAATCATTTCATGGTTGCATTATTTCTCCGATGAATGTCAAGGTCATCGTGCTGAGAGCCTTATTTTTACAAATTAATTAATTACATTGCCATCTTTCGCACTAGAATTACTTAGATAAGGGAGCACTGATCCAGAGGCACCTCCAGCCGGTTAGTACACACCAACACGAAAGTGTTGTTGTTGTTGTTGGTTGGGCGATCAGCCCACCCTGATCGAGCAAGTCGGCGGCACGCGGGTAACCGATCGCCCTCTCCGGAGTGGACCAGAGGTTCAGCGCACTAGTGATGTTGTGTTGTGTTCGTTGTTGTGTTAGAGCGGTACAGTCTGTCATAATGTGTTCAATTGTTTGTGGTGTGTCCTGGCACAGGTGGCAGGTGTCGTCTGTGGAGTTGTCTAGTCTGTGTTTATATGTCTGTAAGTTGGGGGGTGATGTCCATATCGGAATTGTGCTAAGTTAACTCGATTCAATCTGCTCAGGCTGGTCTCTGACCTGTCAATGGGTGGCGGCTTCGCACCTAGGACTGCATTCGGACCGAGTCGTGTCAGTGCTTTGTGGGTTGGGTGTGTGTGTATGTGTTTTCTGTACTGAGTGATGTCTGTGGGGCGTGGTATGGAATGGAGTATTTGGTTATAATGTCTCTCTGGTGTTACCTTAATGGTGCGAGGTGTTGGTGCATGATTGTACATGTAGTGGCAAGGGTGTAGTGAGTTAGTTGTCGCTGCTGCCATCAATTGTGTTCCCCTCATGTCTAAATGTTCCCTAACTTTCAGTAATTTTGTTTCTGCGTGCAGGTGTTCTATTGGTGTTTTGAGTACATCCTGTAATGATACGAAGTGCGTTGTTTTGTATTGTCTGTAAGGTGTTTATGTGTGTGTTTGAGATAATGGGTGCCCAGCATGGGCTAGCATAGTCCATAACTGAGCGAATATATTGTTTGTACACGAAAGTGTACATCAAGTATGTGATTTCCCCGACTTTTTCAAGAAAGATTTATCATATTGTAATTTATATTGCTTCCTTCGTTTGGGGGTTACTTAGATAAGGAAGAACTGATCTAGAGATACCTTCACCTCGCCAGCGCACCTAAATTTTAGAATTCCCCTGACAGTGTACATATGTGCAATTGTTTTCTTTTATAATGAAATTCTTTTACACATTATTTAAAACTAACATTCTACCCTAGCTCAGTAGCTTCCCTGAAGATGAAGGTTTTGACTTCCGAGAGTTTTCATCAAGTTTCCCATCATCGGAGAACTCCTATTCCTAGTGCTCTGAAACCAGACCCGACCAGCGCCTCCTACTACATTTAGTGCAAAAGGAGACATTACTACTTGTACTCCATCCGAACTAGCCCTCCCTTAAGCAACTCCCTTTATAATGACGGTGGGTGGGGAAGGAAGGAACAGAAGAAAGAAAGAAGGTGGGGAAGGAAGGAACAGAAGAAAGAAAGAAGGTGGGGAAGAAGGAACAAGAAAGAAAAAGGTGGGAAGGAAGGAACAGAAGAAAGAAAGAAGGTGGGGAAGGAAGGAACAGAAGAAAGAAAGAAGGTGGGGAAGGAAGGAACAGAAGAAAGAAGAAGGTGGGGAAGGAAGGAACAGAAGAAAGAAAGAAGGTGGGGAAGGAAGGAACAGAAGAAAGAAAGAAGGTGGGGAAGGAAGGAACAGAAGAAAGAAAGAAGGTGGGGAAGGAAGGAACAGAAGAAAGAAAGAAGGTGGGGAAGGAAGGAACAGAAGAAAGAAAGAAGGTGGGGAAGGAAGGAACAGAAGAAAGAAAGAAGGTGGGGAAGGAAGGAACAGAAGAAAGAAAGAAGGTGGGGAAGGAAGGAACAGAAGAAAGAAAGAAGGTGGGGAAGGAAGGAACAGAAGAAAGAAAGAAGGTGGGGAAGGAAGGAACAGAAGAAAGAAAGAAGGTGGGGAAGGAAGGAACAGAAGAAAGAAAGAAGGTGGGGAAGGAAGGAACAGAAGAAAGAAAGAAGGTGGGGAAGGAAGGAACAGAAGAAAGAAAGAAGGTGGGGAAGGAAGGAACAGAAGAAAGAAAGAAGGTGGGGAAGGAAGGAACAGAAGAAAGAAAGAAGGTGGGGAAGGAAGGAACAGAAGAAAGAAAGAAGGGGAAGGAAGGAACAGAAGAAAGAAAGAAGGTGGGGAAGGAAGGAACAGAAGAAAGAAAGAAGGTGGGGAAGGAAGGAACAGAAGAAAGAAAGAAGGTGGGGAAGGAAGGAACAGAAGAAAGAAAGAAGGTGGGGAAGGAAGGAACAGAAGAAAGAAAGAAGGTGGGGAAGGAAGGAACAGAAGAAAGAAAGAAGGTGGGGAAGGAAGGAACAGAAGAAAGAAAGAAGGTGGGGAGAGGAAGGAACAGAAGAAAGAAAGAAGGTGGGGAAGGAAGGAACAGAAGAAAGAAAGAAGGTGGGGAAGGAAGGAACAGAAGAAAGAAAGAAGGTGGGGAAGGAAGGAACAGAAGAAAGAAAGAAGGTGGGGAAGGAAGGAACAGAAGAAAGAAAGAAGGTGGGGAAGGAAGGAACAGAAGAAAGAAAGAAGAGTGGGGAAGGAAGGAACAGAAGAAAGAAAGAAGGTGGGGAAGGAAGGAACAGAAGAAAGAAAGAAGGTGGGGAAGGAAGGAACAGAAGAAAGAAAGAAGGTGGGGAAGGAAGGAACAGAAGAAAGAAAGAAGGTGGGGAAGGAAGGAACAGAAGAAAGAAAGAAGGTGGGGAAGGAAGGAACAGAAGAAAGAAAGAAGGTGGGGAAGGAAGGACAGAAGAAAGAAAGAAGGTGGGAAGGAAGGAACAGAAGAAAGAAAGAAGGTGGGGAAGGAAGGAACAGAAGAAAGAAAGAAGGTGGGAAGGAAGGAACAGAAGAAAGAAAGAAGGTGGGGAAGGAAGGAACAGAAGAAAGAAAGAAGGTGGGGAAGGAAGGAACAGAAGAAAGAAAGAAGGTGGGGAAGGAAGGAACAGAAGAAAGAAAGAAGGTGGGGAAGGAAGGAACAGAAGAAAGAAAGAAGGTGGGAAGGAAGGAACAGAAGAAAGAAAGAAGGTGGGGAAGGAAGGAACAGAAGAAAGAAAGAAGGTGGGGAAGGAAGGAACAGAAGAAAGAAAGAAGGGGGGGGGGAAAAAAGAAAAAGGGGGAAGGAAGGAACAGAAGAAAGAAAGAAGGTGGGGAAGGAAGGAACAGAAGAAAGAAAGAAGGTGGGGAAGGAAGGAACAGAAGAAAGAAAGAAGGTGGGGAAGGAAGGAACAGAAGAAAGAAAGAAGGTGGGGAAGGAAGGAACAGAAGAAAGAAAGAAGGTGGGGAGAGGAAGGAACAGAAGAAAGAAAGAAGGTGGGAAGGAAGGAACAGAAGAAAGAAAGAAGGTGGGGAAGGAAGGAACAGAAGAAAGAAAGAAGGTGGGGAAGGAAGGAACAGAAGAAAGAAAGAAGGTGGGGAAGGAAGGAACAGAAGAAAGAAAGAAGGGGGAAGGAAGGAACAGAAGAAAGAAAGAAGGTGGGGAAGGAAGGAACAGAAGAAAGAAAGAAGGTGGGGAAGGAAGGAACAGAAGAAAGAAAGAAGGTGGGGAGAGGAATGACTTTCCAAAATAATTTAATATAGCTATTTGGAGGGTTAGACTCACAAGAATTCCCCTCTATTAAAGAGAGAGAAATATAGGTAGATAGATAAACTTTGTTTTCTGGAACTTGTTTTAGTCAAATACCTTTTATTAAATCGAAGTTCGTATCCAATTATTTTATTTTTTTACCAAATAACTATCAATATTTAAATCGTGTTTTGTCGACTTTTGTTAACTAAAAACACACTTTTAAATCAAAGAAAAATTCATGAACATGAAAAAAAAACTACCTGATTCAAATAAAGTCAGGTGTATTTGTTAATTGGTAATTACTCTCTTCCGTTAATAAACAATTAGTTTTATGATAAAATCTAAGTCTTTCGATAAAAACTAACTCTGACGACTATAAAGATGAACTATCCTCGCATTCAATGATGTTAAACGCGACATTTCAGTGAATGTCTCAATAGTCGTTAGAAATGTCATTTTCAAAGGTAAATGAAGACAATAGCGAGATCGAAGAATCAATTTTTGGTTTACCAACTGAAGGAAGCACGATAACAGAAACAATTAAGTTCTCAAAAGGATCACAATTTGGCTGGAAATGACTGAAAACACGGTTGATCATCTCCCTTTGAGCGAAATTAATAGCTGTTTAATACAAGGTCTTTGACATGAAAAGATGAAACAAACACTTATATTATCATTCACTTGTTCACTGATCAACATTAATAAATGTTACTTATATTCACATAAATTTCCAGTATAAGTTTAATTTTTAAAGAATATTTTTCTAACGTACACAGTCAGGATACAGTTGGGCACTATACTTTCGGCAGTGTATCCGAATTTGGTAAGCAACTGTACGTTATTTTCATTATTTTATTGTGTATGAAAAATAGGTAATAAATGTTGTATGTAACTTAAAAGATTTTATATTTTAACACGAATTATATGAAAGATGAGAATTACTGTGTATTTACTTCACATAAATTTAGGCTTCAGTTCGTATTACATGCCCATGCCATAGTTATCTCGAACATCGGGATCTTATATATATATATATATATATATATATATATATATATATATATATAATATATATATATATATAATATATATATATATATTATAGAGTGAACCAAAAGTAGGTGGACAGTAAATGATAACGTTTATTTTGAGAATACATATTTAATTTTTTTGTATACTATAATACAAAATAAAATTTAAATAAATTTAGTTATAATATTTAATATAATATAACACAAACACCATAATTATAATGAACACCATAGTTATAATATAATATAACACAAACCGTATTCAACCTACTGTCCACCTACTTTTGGTTCACCGTGTATATATATATATATATATATATATATATATTATATATATATATATATAATTATATATATAACCTCGGTTAACCTTGGTTTTGCTTCCGCCCGAATTGTTTTTTCTGACGAAGGTCAAGCTTGTCACTCCACCTTAGACCAACAGTTTAACGTGGAATCCGAACCACGCAGCACCAGCAGCCCAGCGTCTTAACTACTAAGCTACCCAGGGTACCCATTTATCTACCAACCACTTTCTTTACTGTGTGGAAGGATGAACAGGTGGGATTTGCTGCGTGCTGCCTGCCGTCACCGGGTCTCGATCCCAGGGCCGATGGATTCGTAGTCAGCGACGCTGAAAACTACACCACCGAGGCGCATATATATATTCAACGTCTCGCATAATTAACTACTACTTCATCTCTCTATCTTTGTATCTTAAACGAAATGAACCCATTGGAATGCAAGGAAAAGTATACCGAATCCTTTCGGTTAACAAAAACAGATTAACTACAAATTGAATTTCCACTCGCAAAGATGAACACAAAATCCTGATGATAATATAATTTTAACTCTCCCCTACTACTGTATATACAGCCAGAGAAGATTCTCTCTCTCTCTCTCTCTCTCTCTCTCTCTCTATATATTATATATATATTATATATATATATTTATATATATATATATATTATATATATATACATACAGGGTGTCCCATAAGTCCGGTCTCATAGTAAAATTTATTTTAAATTAAATTTACAAAAGTAATACATTAAAACTAAAACAAATGTTCAAATTGTTGTCTTGTTTTGGGACTTTCTTTTTGTGGAAGGTAATGGCTAATTGTGAGAAAAAGGCCTCCGGAGGCCTTCTCCTTACCAGTGTAACTCACTTCCCACTTCCATATCAGCCATTGCGTGTTATTCTACCTGTAACCATTCATAGAAGACCCATACAGAGCAAATTTACTCTGTCCCTCTATATAATAAAAGAATGGAAGTTAAGTTTGCACAACTTCTGCCTTATATTTTCTTTCTTTTGACTGCTAACTTGGTTCATTAAGAAATGTTCGTATCTGAAGTTGAAGTTTTGAGAAGTTTGAAAGAGTCTTCATTCCACAGTATTATTTATCCGGTTTCTTAATAAAAAAATTCATTCTTTTACCGAGCTACTCGGGATTGAAATTCACTGAAATGAGCTGATCTCGGTGAAGTCACTCTTGCCTACATTATTAAAGTTTCTCGTGTTATCATCTATTTCCAGCGT
>JAJOZX010001273.1:0-125000 GCA_023014485.1 Bathynomus jamesi | reverse complement strand
GGGAAAGAGGAGAATGTATAAACTTGCTGTACAATTACGCTATGCACATATAAGAGATCGTACACTAGATAACACCGCTGTATAAACTAACCAATAATATACTTGTGCCGATCGCACATTCAACCACTTGATATCGTCACAAAAACCTCGAACATATGGTTATGATTTTATGCAAAATATTTACAGCTCTATTTACTGAAGTGTTGACCCAACAAAGACCCCATAGCCCACTCTAGGTTAGTCCCAAAAGCTTAAGAGAGAGATAAAGGTTAAACTCCGTGTCTACACCCATGTAGGCGCGAATCTATCATGCCGACAAAGTAACGAAATGCTTCTACGGGAAAGGGATTGAAATAGGAGTTCAGAACAGAAATCAGATTTTCCACACCATGCCCTCACCCGTCACGTGCATCCAGCTACCCAAGAGAAAGAAGAGAAAAAAAGAAATCGTGACAGCAGAAATGCAACTCTACCTCACCTGATCCATGCCATTAATTTTTTTGGTAATTATTCGTTTTAGTGCTCCCTCTCCTTTCTGACCAAAATACATTTTTCTGGTGTTTTTTAGTGTGATTTGTTCAAATCTGAACTTCGCGTCTTTGGGAAATGAGCCGTTTTTGAGAAATTTTCAATTTTAAAATTTCTCAAAAACGCTCATATTCCAAAGAAATGAAGGCCAAATTTAAACAAAACACACCAGAAAAATGTGTTTTACGTAACCTAACCTAACTTAACCTCACCTAACCTAACCTAACCTAACCCGTTTTTTCGCAATTTCTTACCTTAAATAGCAGCGAGGAAAGAGATAAACACTGGGTCAATGGCCTGTAATGGCTGGTTGCCGACGTCTAGATTTTTTTTTTTTTTGTAAAAAATAATTATTACAGTTCCTTGATTTTTGTTTCCCTGAGGTTTCAAGGTGTCCTGAATACGAATTTATATGTTAAATTGTCATAGAATGTCTCCTTCTATCGAAAACGAAGGGAGCATTAAAACGAATATTAACCATTTTTTTTTTTTTGTTCATTATGAATTTATGTATTTCTGCAAAATACTTATCTATTCTCTTCTTAAACATATTTACAAGGCAGGCAAGTGTGTAAGAGTGTTTTCTGTAATTGGGTGTCTGTCATGTGTATGTGTCTGCCAACTCTTTGAATGTCGCTAAGTTTCAACTTGGGTCTCCCGCCGTGAAAGGTGCATATGCAACAAGTGATATACTGAGTGGTTCATACTTTGCGATGTTGTGCTGCCACGAAAATAAAGATCTCTTTCTAGCGAAGAATATCAGTGGGAGGCCCCTGTATCTGTCCCCGTGTACTTGTCCCTTATGGAGTATGAAGGTGCTTCGTGGGTGATCACCCGTTTTTTGCTACGGCGAATTCAAGAGTCTTCCACTTAAAGGTGTTTATGAGCAAGTGATCAAAAATTAGTTGATCAATGGTTGATTGTGCTATGTGGAGCACAATGCAACCAGAGCTGTCTCTCTAAAGTTGGGGGAGGAGTAAATATAGGAGTGAATGTTTAAATAAACTCCCGCAGGGTTACGTCATAATACTTGTTTAATCGACTCTTAAATTGTCATATGTGGGGACAGTCTTAAACCTGAGTGTATTCATAACTTTGTCTAACCTATTTCATATTTACACTTTGGCTTGAAATAAATTAACTATTTTATAGAAGAAATTGCTGTAGATGGAGGTGCTAAATGTTTTTAGTTCAAATTCAAAACCATTATTTCTTGTCAATTGATATTAAATGAGAATAATTTCCTGTAGTCTACCGTGTCTATTCCATTGAGCATCTTGAAAATTTGAATAAACTGACCGCGCAACCTCCTGGTCTCTACAGTAAACAGATTTAAGCGCTCTAATCTACGTTGGTAGTTTTGCAGTCTCATTGAAGGGATCACTTTTGTGGCCCTTGCCCGTACCCTTTCCAATCTTTCCATATCCTTTCTAAAGGACCGAGACTAAGGCGACACACAATATTGGAGCTGAGGTCTAACTAGTGAATTGTAAAGAGCCATTACAATCGCTTTGTTTCTAAATTGGAACTATCTTTTAATGTAACCTAGTTTTTTTAAGGCCCTCTTTTTAGACTTCTTCACAGTGCTTTGACGGTTTCAGATCATTACTGATATAAGCTCCCGAGTCTTTCTCTTCAGATCAGTCTCAGTCAAGTTCCTTTCCAACAGAGAGTAATCGATCTTATAAATTGATTTATATTTTATTTGTTTAGTCGGATCACCTGAAGATTAAAGCCCCCAATGTCAATCGCCCTTGACGATTGGTTAGGTTTAGTCGTGATATTTTCGTTGTTTTATATATATATATTAACGATTGGTTAGGTTAAGTCGTGATATTTTAGTTAGTTTTAACGAAAATATCTTGACTAAACCTAACCAATTGTCAAGGGCGATTGACATTGGGGCTTTAGTCTTCAGGTGATCCGTTTTTTCTAAATCATTATTATTAATTAGCGAATTACTTTTAAATGATTTTATATTATAAGATAAGCCTTTGTAATTGTTTTAATGGTGTAATATTTGAATTTGCAGCCTCTCAATTATACTTTTCCATTATATATTTTGTAACTACTGTATTTTTCCCGGTATTAGCACTGAAGGTGGTAAGAGCCTCACCGAAAGCCTTAAGAATAAAATGTTCGTTCAAGAACTTGTCTTGCTGTTCCTTATTGATCTTATATATATATATATAAAAATATATATATATATATATATATATATATGTGTGTGTGTGTGTGTGTGTGTGTGTGTGTGTGTGTAGGAAAAGATGAATGAGCAAAATCCGAGATAGCAATAAATATTTCCATTTTGCATTTTTTCCGCAATCACAAACCAAAAAGAAAGGAAATGACTGTCATTTTTGTGTATGGAAAATATTTCGCCACTAATTGTCGTCCCGATATCCGTGACGCCATCTTCATAACACATTATTTATTTTTATTATTCATGGAATCATTCGTATCAATTTTATGAGTGTTTATATAAATGCATTTTTGTGTTTTCTGTAAAAGAAAAAAACACTTTTATGACATCTCATTTTGTATTTAAATGCATATTGCGTAATGTACAATTATAATGGGTGGGGTTTTACACACACACACACACACACGTTTGGTTATCCTACAAAACCGTGACATTTTCGCAGTTTTACATTCAATTCTGTATCGTGATATTTATCCAATTTATAAAACTTAATAAATTTAACCAAACCTAGCGTAACCTAACCTAACCTAACCTAACATTAATATATCCCCTTTTTTTCATGATAAAATATAGCTTTTGTGAAAGTAAACCAGCATAACACTGCTAATGTCATGATACGCACATTCGTGTCGCGATGAGCTCTGTATGTATTCGCTAGATTATCTTGATTCCGTCGGGAATACAAGAACACACGCGCACAAATTTATTCTATATATCCCATTCACGATGAGTTATTAAAACAATTCTTTCTGTCTAAATAAACTTGAAAAAAAAGTGCTTTAGGATTGGACAAACTCAGTGGAATTACTTTAGTACATGGAAATGAAGAAAGGTACATTGTTTAACTGTTCTATTTCTTTCACCTTTCGCCATTTTTTGTCCGAAAAACTACATTTTCTTTGATGTTTGTTTGTTTAATTTTTTTTGGATAAATGACCCTTTTGTAAGATTTCCATTGAGCGAATGATTCCATAAAAAAAATCTTTTGAAATGGGTGTTTTTTTAAAACTCAAGGTTTTCTCGGAATCTGTCGAGTATTTTTTGGGAATCTGTCGAGTATTTTCTCGTAATCTGGCGAGTATTTTTTGGGAATCTATCGAGTATTTTTTCGGAATCCGTCGAGTATTTTTTCGGAATCCGTCGAGTATTTTCTCGGAATCTGTCAGTATTTTCTCGGAATCTCATACAGAGAAAAAACTTTCCGCAATCTTCTTGAAATAGAAATATTATCTTCTATTTCGTCAGTTCACTTAAAAAATGAAGTTTTAAAGCCCATATCTTCTACCAAAAGAAGTTATGTATCATCAAAAGAAGTTATTCTGTAATCTGAAGAGAAGCTTTGATACCCAAAGGAAGAAAAAACTTTCCCTAGAATGTACCCTCAAAAGAAGTTATTTCATCTAACTTGAGAGTTTTATTTTGCGTGCACAAATCATCCAGAGTATAGGACAATATTGTACTCGTACTATATAGATTACGTTAGTCACCGCTCTACTATGGTATATTGTATGTATGATCTTCCAAAAACAAGAACCCATTACTCGAAAATGATGGTGATTCGCTGTTCGTTCACCATTAAAACTTCTAGAAGGTTTCCGAAATAACTCTACTGCACGCACAGTATGCAAGTAGTATAGTAGAAGTAGCGAGTAGCGAGCCTCATAATTTATTGTGCTACAGATCAGAGCTGTTCCTGATTTATATCAGAAATAATTAAGATCCTTTGTAACTAATTACGTTTCCAATTTAATAAAGTGACGAATAATAGTTTAAGTTCAGATAAAAGGCAATGAGACTGGCCATAAATTGTAAACGGACAACATGGTACTCTCAAACATTGTCATAAGGAAATGATGCATGTGCTCTCTCTCTCTCTCTCTCTCTCTCTCTCTCTCTCTCTCTCTCTCTCTCTCTCTATCTCTATATATTATATATATATATATATATATATTATAATGCACAAGAATACCAAAATTTCAGGAGTTACGAAACTTAATCTAACAGAGACCCGCACATCCATTCTAGGTTAGTCCAAAAGGGATGAAGCTAGAAAGAGAGAGAGGAAGTTACATGTTAACAAAAACCCTATTATCCACCATAGTTTAGCCCAAGAAAGAAGGAGAAATTTGAGAGACGTAAAATAAGAAGACAAACAAATAAAAATAAAAAATACTGAAAACTCACATACCATATTTACACTTATAAACGTAAAGCTTTCACATCGGAATAGTAGTAGTATAGTAGTAGTAGTAGTAGTTGTTAGTAGTAAAGTATAAAACAGACAAGTACCCTCCTCCTCCGCTAGCCAGTGCTGATAGAAAATCGTGAAAGAAGATTTATAGGGAAGTACACTATGCGTACCAATTACCACGAGTACCCAAGTGCGTATAAGTGCACAATGGAAACACTAGACTACTTAATCTACTCTAAACCATGTACTATACGATCTCGAATAACTAATTCTAAAGTTTTCCGATAATTAAAGTTAGGCAGTACTTCTGTGATTTCTCATGGAATAATTACTGCTTCCGTGGCCGGGGCCCTTCTGAGTGTGCACAGCGCATCACAGAGGTGATTCTCTCGGGCATTGAGGTGTACATTCCATATTCTATTCCTACCACTAATGCAAAAAATTTTGGTTTAACTTTACTTGTTCTAATGCTATCCACAACAGAGAGGATGCTTTCAGAAAGTACAGTCGCCATCCAACTTCTGACTCTCACTCAGCTTATATTTCTGCCCGGAATCGTGCAAAATCTGTTCTTCGACTCGCCAAAAATTCCTTCATCCGACAAAAATGTGAAAATCTATCCAATTCTAATTCTTCTCGCTCTTTCTGGCATCTAGCTAAGAACCTCCTCAACAACTTTACTTCCTCTTCTTTCCTTCCTCTTTTCCATTCCGACGGCACAATTGCCGTCTCTTCTCCTGACAAAGCTGAACTCTTCGCTCAAACCTTCGCTTACAATTCAACCCTGGACGATTTCGGTGCTGTTCCTCCATCTTCTTCCCCCTCTGACTTTATTATGTCTGAAATTAGAATCTCTTCTAAAGATGTTTTTTCTGCCCTATCTGGGCTCAACTCTAGGAAGGCGTATGGTCCTGATGGTGTTCCTCCTGTTGTTCTTAAGAACTGAGCTTCTGTGCTGACACCCTGCCTGGCAAACTCTTTCGTCTTTGTCTCTCATCTGGTACTTTTCCTTCCTGCTGGAAGTTCACTTTCATTCAGCCTGTCCCAAAGAAGGGTGACTGCTCTCAACCCTCCAACTATCGTCCAATTGCTTTGATTTCTTGCCTTTCCAAAGTTTTTGAATCTATCCTTAATAAGAAGATTCTTAAACACCTTTCTTCTCACAATCATCTTTCAGATCGTCAGTATGGATTCCCCAAAGGACGCTCTACTGGCAATCTTCTTGCATCTCTCTCTGACTCTTGGTCATCCTCCTTTCGGGATTTCGGTGAAACTTTTGCTATTGCAATAGACATATCGAAAGCTTTTGATAGAGTCTGGCACAAATCTTTAATTTCCAAACTGCCCTCCTTCGGTTTCTATCCTTCTATCTGTGCCTTCATCTCTAATTTTCTTTCTGGCCGATCTATAGCTGCAGTTGTAGATGGCCACTGTTCTTCTCTTAAAGCTATTAACAGTGGTGTTCTTCAGGGTTCTGTTCTGTCACCTACTCTTTTCCTTTTATTTATTTGTGATCTTTTAATTCGCACTTCTTGTTCTATTCAATCCTATGCCGATGATTCCACTCTTCACTTCTCCACCCGCTTCCCAACGCGTCCCTCACAGCAGTCGCTTTATGATTCACGTAGGACGCTATGGGACACCTGACCTCTAATCTTTCTGCTATATCTGATTGGGCAGAGAAAACCTTGTGGCTTTCAATGACTCAAAAACTCCGTTCCTCCATCTGTTTACTCGTCATAATCTTCCACACGACTATTCCCTTACCTTCATCAATACACAACTCAATCCTTTCCTCTTCTCTTAACATTCTTGGTGTTTCTTTTCCTCGTGATCGTTCCTGGAAAGATCACACACATTCTCTATCCAAAACAGGTTCTAAGAGGTTAGATGTGCTGTACCGCCTCCGCGGTTTCTTCACCCCAACTTAGTTGCTGGCTCTGTACAGGGGTCTTGTTCGCCCCTGTATGGACTATGTTTCTCATGTGTGGGTGGTTCAACCCACACAGCCATACTTGACCGGGTGGAATCAAAGGCTTTTCGTCTCATCAATTCCCCCCTCTTACTGATTGTCGTCAATCTCTCTCTTCGCCGCAATGCTGCCTCACTCTCTCTACTATCGCTACCAAAACGGACATTGCTCTCCTGAACTATCTAACTGCATGCCTCCTCCTTTAAGGAGAGCACGTAGTACCAGACTTTCTACACTTTCTCATTCCCTTTCTGTCCAACTATCTAAAGCGAGGGTTAATCGGTATTTTCAGTCTTTCATCTACTCAACCGGTCAACTCTGAAACAATCTCCCTCAATCCATCTTTCCTCCTGTCTATGACCTCTCATCTTTCAAACGCAGTGTCTAGGCATCTCGAAAACCCCGGACCTTGATTTTGGCTCTCTTCTTCTTTTGCGGGCATTTGCCCTTGGCCCCTCCTTCCTGCATAAATAAAAGACATATAGGCCTATAATTTCATTGTTGTTGCTTATCCTTCTTTTTAAAATTTGGAGTTACATTAGCTACTTTAAAATCCAAGAGAACAACCCTCTGTGGTAAAGATTTATTAAAAATTTGAACTAAATTATGTCGTATTTAATATTTTAACTTGTAAATTCGCACTTATTCCTTTTCCCCCGCAATTTCTTTTTTCCCGGTTAGGTCAACTGTACGCCCTTGACGATTGGTTAGGTTAAGTGGTGATATTTTCATTAGTTAGCTTTATAAAGCTAACAAAAAAAGGCTGGGGGTGACGGATCTTCAGGTGATCCCATTCATCTAAAATCAAGCACCTTAACGTTATTTAATTCTTTGTAATAATTAATGAGGAGGGTCAGAAACTGGCACACCACTCGGGCCAACTAATGCGACTCGTCGCTCCATCTCTGACATCATCGGAATTCGAATCCACGACTACAGTGTCTTCATTTTGCTTATAAGAAAACGGTGTTAGTTATTGAGTTACGGACGCTGGATTAAGCGAGTCTATAAGTTTTAACCTTAACTGAAAAAAACGTATGTCATAGTCGCTGTGACCTAAACTTTCTCCGACGTCTACAGTCTGAACTAAATTTTCATTAGTAGTTATGACTAATTCTAGAATATTGTCACCACGTGTAGACTCGAATACTTTTTGAAACAGGAATTATCTTGATAAATAACACCGGTCTGCATGAAAATCGATTTCTTTATTTTGAGTTGTGATTCTGAAGCAGTTCGTTGCGCTGAATTAAAAAATGCTACCAGTTTTTTTCTATCACCCACAGTTTTAAAGTTATTAGCAAAACAATTTTGGGGCGTTTTGTAATTTTTTACCTTTTTTATCTTTAATTAATTTCGTTTTTTCATATTTTTCATATACAGGGTGGGCCGAAAGTCTGGATCCATAGGAAAATGTTTATTTTAATACATAAATTACAACAAATGGTAAATACTTAAAATGAATATCAACTTTAACTCGTAAATGCGTATCCGTGATACTGTACAGTGGTTCGTACTACGTACTCCAGTATAAACAACAAATTATAACAAATGCTCAAATTGGCGGCCTCTGACATCGAGACACTTAGGGATGGAATTTATGATTTTTAATAATTCTTCGAATTGACGTTCTCGAGATGCGTGTTTCATTTGATAATCTTCTTGTTGACTTTACTGGACTATTCGTTAAAGTTTCACATACCATTGCAGAGGTATTTTCATCAGTTGCAGTTTTTGGACGACCAGAACGCCGTCGATCATGTACACTTCCTGTTTCTTTGAAACGTTTAAACAACTTGCCAACAGTCGCATGTGTTACTGGATGCTTATCAGGATGATTTCTATTGAATTCGGTAGCAACTTCTCTGTGTGTAGCGCCCTGTCTTGCGTACATGAGCACAAGTTCTACCCGGTCTTCTGTTGTTAGATTCGAAGCCATTTCTGGGCTGAAATAAAAAAGTATTTGAGTATTTATACTGGAGTACGAACTACTGTATAGTATCACGGATACGCATTTACGAGTTAAAGTTGATATTCATTTTAAGTATTTACCATTTGTTGTAATTTATGTATTAAAATAAATATTTTCCTATGGATCCAGACTTTCGGCCCACCCTGTAGATAATTCTAACATTACGTCTTTAAAATTTTAATAATGGCTTCTAGAGGATGTACCCATAGTCCAGACATTTTGTTATATTTGTGGTCGGTATGTTGTAAAACAAAGGACAAATGTAACGACCTTCATTAAGAGAGCTTATCATACTTATTTTGGAATTAAATTAGGAGATCAAGACAAAAGTTGGGCTCCACACAAGGTTTGTCTTACGTGTGTTGCGGCACTAAGGAATTGGAGCAAAGGTAAAAAGAAAAGTTTGCCATTTGGGATCCCTATGGTATGGCGCGAGCCTAGAAACCATACCGACGACTGCTACTTCTGTTCTTGCAATGTTAAAGGTTATAATGCAAAGAATAAAGAGAGCTTTCAATACCCAAGTCTTCCATCTGCAATAAGGCCGGTACCCCATGGTCCAGAAGTTCCTATTCCCCGCCTACCCGAGAGTCTGGATCAATACAATTCAGATTCTGATTCAGCTCCAAATCCAGACAATGATGATGTTTATGAACAGCCAACGCCCAACAGCTGACCGAGATCCTCCTAAACCATTAACCCAAGCCGAACTAAATGACTTAGTCAGGGATTTGAATCTGCCTAAGGACTCTGCAGAACTTTTGGGGTCTAGATTGCAGGAGAACAATTTATTGGCATCCGACACATACTTCGCTTGGTAAAGAAGGTAAATATATTTTGTTTCTTTCAGTTATTTTTTTATTCTTTCTTAAACAAGCAATATGCTTGTCCAAGAGCTAGGAGCTATTTAATTCTGCTTTAATTAGGTTTTACTCTATCACCTAAAGATTTCGTGCTACAAGGGGTGTGTAATACCTCATCTGTCCCCAAATGTTAACCACCCATTGATGGGAGGGGAGAGAGTATTTTGCTGGGAACGGGACTGGTTGTTATATATATTTACCCTACATTATTATGTAAGCGTTACTGTAGTCTATAACAACAAAAGTTATGGTTTAGCATGTGCAATCCAATGTTGGTCTCGATAAGATGGTTCACATTTGGGGATAAATGGGGGATTTATGACACACCCTGTAGTAAGAAAACCATACGTGATAGGGAAAAACTAACTATATTTTTGAGATCAGCGCACTCAAATTATATAGAATTACCAACTAGTTTGTAAAAATCGATCGACAAGTTTTCAAATGTCTACTGGTGTAATCCATGAAAACGTTTACCCTCATCATCGCAGTTTTAGGTATTGTAATTAATGTTTGTGCAATTATAGTCTGACTATAACTGATTTCCTGAGGTGTGACTACTGCATACTTGCCAATCCTATCGATTTTCACATTATCAACACGAAATAACATGCAAATAATATCAAACATTGGATCACCTGAAGATCCGTCACCCCAGCCGTTTTTAGTTAGCTTATAAGTCTAACTAACGAAAATATCACGACCTAACCTAACCAATCGTTAAGGGCGTACAGTTGACTTAACGATTGGTTAGGTTAGGTCGTGATATTTTCGTTAGTTAGACTTATAAAGCTAACTAAAAAAGGCTGGGGTGACGGATCTTGAGGTGATCCCAAACCTTTTATGCTCAGAATGCACTGAGTGCATCATTTAAGGATAGATTTAAAAAAATTCCCGAGGGGCAGGCATGCTCCCGGACCCCCTGGCATTGATTACAAATCCTATCGCCTTTGCTTTTCAAAATGTTGGCAAGTATGCTACTGTACTAAATAATGATACAGTTCAAAGTCTAATTCTATTCTTTGTAAAGGAGAATAACCTCAAAATTGAAGTCGAGGTTACGCCCACTAATTTCTGAAATAATTATGCTGTATCTAACTGATCGTTAACAATAACCGTCGAATCACCTGAAGATCAGGGTCCCCAGCCTTCTTTAGTTAGCTTTATAAGGCTAACTAACGAAAATATCACGACCTAACCAAGCCAATCGTCAAGGGCGTACAGTTGACCTCACGATTGGTTAGGTTAGGTCGTGATATTTTCGTTAGGTAGCCTTATACGGCTAACTAAAGAAGGCTGGGGGCCCTGATCTTCAGGTGATCCTAACCGTCTTTTGAATTGTTAGATGATGATCTCCGCAGTAAAGAAGAACCCCCACAACCCTTTCCCTATCTTTTCTCTTTTTATTAAGTTCGTTAAATTTATTACGTAAACTTCTCCCGTTAAAATACAATACTTTTGAACTATTTTCTATTTTCTCTCATTGTATATTGAAGTACAGTATATCGGTTCGCTTTACTTAACAATCTATTACTTTCATACTATTCTAGGTAATACCCAGAAATTAATACGTTATTCGTACCTCTTTCAAAGCCATAATCAAATTTCGGTACTGAGCTAACAAATCCTTGGTCCTATTACTAATACTGAGAGAGAGAGAGAGAGAGAGAGAGAGAGAGAGAGAGAGAGAGAGAGAGAGAGAGAGAGAGAGAGAGAGAGAGAGAGAGAGAGAGAGAGAGAGAGAGAGAGAGAGAGAGAGAGAGAGAGAGAGAGAGAGAGAGAGAGAGAGCGTGTGTATTCAGGCTTTACACACAGTTGGTTAATCCCCAAACTATACAAAGTTTCCTTAGATACAACCGAAAGCGGAAAAACAGAAACATACTTTAAACTTTTGCATATTTCTTTTTATGTAAATGTATACTCAGAGATAGGCAAGAAACCCACAGAAATGTATCACTGATGCACGATATAGGATACTCCTACTATTAGTATCGTGGATGCGCGATAAGGGATACTTTTGAAATGAAAATAGAAGATACGAAATACACAATACTTGCTGATGATACAACTTTTAATAGAAGGGACTTTTTATATATGTTTTTATGAAAAAAAATACAGGGTTATATTTCTATACTTATTTACATCAAAATTTTTCGAAACGATGTTAAACTGTGATTTTCATGCAAAATTAATTAAAATTTCAAAACAAAATCAATATCCAAAATTTACGTCTCAGAACCATCATCGTTTTGGGCAAGATACCATTCCTTCAAAACTAAAACAGACGTTCCAATGGAGAGCTTTGATGTCAATACAGTATTGTATTTTAAGAAAATTTCTGTCACTGACGGAAAAGTTTTCCGCAATTGCTTTTCAATATGTAAATTAAATGACAAACTTGAAAACCTGATGTATCGTGTATTGGTAATAATATTTTGGCACAAGATGCTGCCAAATTGTGTATGGACGATGTACATTACAAGATGCTTTCACACTTCTGTATTTGATACACGATACAAGGTACAGTTGCATCAATGATACAGCATGAACGATACAGTTCACTTGTTCAAATATCTCTGTGAGTAGTTGAATTAGCTCGATTCATTTATGAAGCTATTTTTGGGTAACTTAAAATGTAATCTGCATTATTTACTATTAATGAATATATAAAGCTTCAATTCTTTCGTTTCTCTATTTTCATCTTCTTACGTACCTGAATTAAATTTTCAATCGAAGATCCATAAAAGTGCACAAAAAATCTCATTGTCGAAGACTCCATCATAAAATTGTACTAAACCTTTACGAGAAAGTCTCGGAATGCGATGCTAAACGAATCATGAAGCAAAAGTCAGTCAGTAGTTTACTTTTGACAAACGATCCGATCCGTCTTCCAGCAATAAAATACCTTTTAAATATGGTTGTTCGTTTTCTTCACTTTTTGATTATTTCACATGACGATGCTTATTGCAATCTCTCTCTCTCTCTCTCTCTCTCTCTCTTTTTTAAAAGCGTGCTGCTTCAGGGAGGGCTAGTTAAGATAGAGAAGAAGTAGTAATGTTCCCTTTGCCAGGGGCGTAGCCAGGAGGAGGCCACTAGGGCCATGGCCCTCCCCCAAACCAAGATAACGGTATTCAATTGTTCATATGATAATCTGAAATAATGGTCGTTCGATTGGATGGAGGAAGGCGAGTCTAACGCACGTTAAAAAAAAAAGTGTAGTTTGTAAAGCGATCTTTCAAAATTTTCTTCTATTTTTTAATCACAATCAATCATACATATTGTTGGCCCCCCTTCAATAAAAAATTGTTGGCCTCCCAATAAAAAATCCTGGCTACGCCCTTGCCCTTTGCTAATAAATGTTGTAAGAGGTGCTGGTCGGGTCGGGTTTCAGAGCACCGGGAGTTCTCAGATGATACCCCATTGGTAGAAAAGGGAAGCTTGATGGGATCTCTCGGGAGCCAAAAACTTCGAATAGATGTTTTCAATTTTAGGGATGCTACTTGGGTTTACAGTGTAGGAATGTTAGTACTTTTTAGGCAAATTACGAAATATCTAACTTGCTAGTTAGAGAAAGTTTTATAGTTTTATATAGAAGTAGCGATGGTCCCTTTTGCAATAAATATAGTAGGAGGCAGTGGCCGGGTCTGGTTTCAGGGCACTGTGAATTCTCAGATGATGAGAAGCTTGATGAGATTTCTTGGGAATCTAAACCTCCGAATAGTCATTCTCATCACAGGGGAAACTACTTAGTTAGAGTGGAACTTTAGTTTTAAATATTGTACATAAAAATTTCACAAGAAAAAAAATTATGCATATTATGCATTATTATTCTCCATTATGCATGAAGAATTCTCAAATTATAGGTCTGTTCAGCTGGAGGTGCCCTCTGGACCAGTGCTCCTTTATCTAGGTAATTCCTATGCGAAGGACGAAATATAAATTACTCTATGATAAATCTTCTGTAGGTAACTTTGGCAGGCTACGGATAAATGATGCAACGACGAAATGATGACTTCTTGTACATAATAAATAAAAAAAAAAATCCTTAAAATAAATGCATGGTGTAGGTTTGATTAAGTAGTTTCGTATTCATGCTATCCTTTATTTTTCCACTGTCTTCTAATGCGTAACTGAGCACATAAGATAAGTGTACGCATGGTGTGAATGAATTCCGAAGCTATTCTCTTCATTATACTTTTTTTCTACTTTCCTGTAAACCTTCTTCCACACCACTATTTTCTGTCAGCAGTGGCTGGCGAAGGAAGGAGAGAGCCTTGTCTGTTCTATACTTTACTATTACTACTATTTTTGTGTGAGAGTTTTACACGTCTATAAATGTAAGTATGGTATCAGTTTTCAGTATTCTTCATTTTCATTTGCTATTTCTATTTTTTCTGCCTCCTTCTTGGGCTAGCCTAGAGTGGATCTTAGTGTTTTTGTTAGCTTGTAACTGTAACTCTCTCTCTCTCTATTTATGTCTGTTTGTATGTTTCTGTTTTAATCTTTGTGTCTGTTTTTCTCTCTCTGCTTCTCTTTCTTTCATCGAAAGAAACTCTTTCATAAACTTCAAATATGAAATATTCGTATAAATATACACTCTTGCTGAGTCCCTTTTGACTTAACTCTCCATTCCAATAATTCTTGGGCCATTTCTCTTGCCTTTAATTTCGGCTTCCATATCCGAACTCCTCCGGCAAACCTAAAACTCTCTCCTATTCATCACATTTTTTCGTTTAAGTCGATTTTCCAGTTTTTTTTTTTTTGAAGGGGTTTCCACGTTCTTTATAGTTCTCGTAAATCGGCAAAGTTGCATGGATTCTTTTTGCCTCATTTCATCTTGAATTGGTTGGTTGGCTGCTTGGATGGTTGGCCGTTTTGTGTACAATGTTGCATCAGTAAGGTTAACCACTTCACTCCTTCACGCAGAATATTTGCTATATTATAATTAACTACTACACTCCTTCACGCAGAATATTTGCTATAGTTATAATGGTTCTATGACGTACCAGGCACGTCAAAAGAGTAAAATGATTAATAATTATTAATATTTGATAATTGGTTGGGGAGATTTGTTTCAGGGGTGCAGATTCCATAACATGTTCAATAATTTGTTGAAAATCTTTATTACCTAATATGACTCTATTATCTAAGTCATAATGTAGAGGAGTGCATGTTTCGAAGGACCATTAAAAAACTTATCACAGGGTAAGTTTTGTCGGTTTCAAATGCTGTTGAATTTTACTGCAGTAAGTATAAAATTTTAAATTTCATATTTAGTGTAATAAAAATGAATCGTGTGTGGTGTGTGTGTGTGTGTGTGTTGCAGTAAAGCAGGCGCAAACAAGGGGTTTGTTTTGTGGCAATATTTACTAATTGTATGTCAGATTAACTATATATATATATATTTTTTTTTTTTAACTGCAAACGACACACGGTACAATTAATGTAAAGAACGACGCTTGTTTAGAAGAGTGTCCGCACAAGAAGAGGAGAGAAAACGAGCAATGAAAAATGAGGCACCTCCCGGGTTATCATATCATAGTGGTTATCATATCCGACCAGCAATTGGATGATCCTGGGTTCGTGTCCCGGGAGGTGCCTCATTTTTCATTGCTCGTTTTCTCTCCTTGTGCGGACATTCTTCTAAACAAGCGTCGTTCTTTACATATATATACCTTTCAAATGTTCCGTGCGATGATTCCTCCCTTCACGAAGGTCAAGCTTGTCGCCCCCTCCTCTCGAGTTGGCCTGGTGAAGTAAAGAGTTGGTTTCTTTTGCTCTCCAGCTCACATAGCCAGGTACGCCCGGCTCATCTGGGGTTGTTCTGAGCCAGGCGTCTAATCTTCTTTTGAAGATATGCACCGCAACATCACTCGTGGTCCTTAGTTCCTTCGGCAGTTAGTTAAACAGTCTTGGTTCTCACAACAAAACTATATATATATATATATATATATATATATATTTATGTAAAGAACGACGCTTGTATAGAAGAACGTTCCGCACAAGATGATGAGGGAGAACGAACAAATGAGGTAACCACCCTGGAATCGAACCCGGGATCTTCCGATTGCCGGTCAGATATGCTAACCACTACACCATGGGCCTCGATTAATCAGAAGTCGTAATTCTCCTACATACGAGCAGAAACCAATGCCCTGAGGGGGCACCTCCCGCATGCCGCACATATATCATTTTAACTGCAAACAACACACTAATTATACATTAATTATACTGTGTGTTGTTTGCAGTTAATATATATATAATATATTATATATATATATATATATATATATATATATATATATATATGTTTTTGTATAAAATTGGGCACTATTCCGAGAAAAATGTTTTATTTTGGAAATACCATAAATATAAGCACACCGGACAAAAAATTAGTCACCCCTAATAGCACCGATAGTAGGAAGTTCAAGGTCACACAGAGGGCGCTGATGTAGCATTGGTAAGTGACAAGTAGCGGTGACGTAGCACACAGGATCAGATCTGTTTCGTGAGGTGGTGAAGAACAAAGTGTGTGTTGGATATAGTCTGCAAAATGGGTCGTGAGGCAGACGTTACTCAGTGGCAAAAAGGAGCCATCGTGTTTGGCAGAGCCCACGGACACAAAATGTCTGAAGTAGCCCAATTTGTTGGTGTGTCAACGCGTACTGTTCAGCGAGTTTACAAAGAGTGGTGTAGTTCGCAATCAACTGAAAATCGACGGCGTAACTGTGGCCGGAAAACAATTCTCGACAATAGGGATCGCCGCCATGTTTCTCGTCTAGTAACTGCAAATCGTTTTCAAACCAGAGAACAATTGCTCCAAGAAACCAATGAGGTTCTCCAGCGACCAATTTCCGAACGGACATTGCGACGAGAACTGCATGCGATGGACATCTGGAGCAGGGTACCACGGAAGAGGCCGCTGTTAACAGCAAGTCACAAATTGGCACGTTATAAATGGGCTCAGAGGCACAAAAACTGGACTGCGGCAGATTGGAAACGTGTAATTTGGTCCGATGAGTCCCGTTTTTGTTTGTTCTCCAATGATGGGAGGCGACGAGTACATCGCAGGTCCAATGAAGCCTTTAATCCTGAATGCGTCGAAGGTGTTGTTCAGGCTGGAGGTGGTTCCGTGATGTTCTGGGGATGTTTTTCGTACCAGGAAATGGGCCCTCTCGTTCCAGTGACGATGAATTTGAACCAGCAGGCGTACCTCCGCATACTAAATGATGAATTGGTCTCTGCCTCGCCGGATTCGTGCGGTTATCAAGGCCAGAGGCGCCGTCACACGTTATTAGGTACATTCTGAGAGGGGTGACTAATTTTTTGTCCGGTGTGCTTATTTTGTTTTATTTAACGCAGCTAAAAATCTATTTACTCTAACTAAATATTTGTCTACTTTTAACTTCTTTTTTTTTTTTCATTAAAACAAATAAATGTCAAAATGAACTTTTTTATACTGTAAAATCTATTGAAATTAAAATAACAAATGTTCTTGTTAGCTTCTTTAAAGAGAGTCGAAAGGGGCTGTAAAACAAGGGTGTTCTCTGAGTAGATGAAGAACGTAACCTAAAGTCAGTCGTAAGACCACAAATTTAAATGGTTTAAAATGACCAGGGACGCGTCTTCCGCGCTTCAGTACCAGCGAGGAGCTAGTTTGAATTTAATTTGGTTACTTAGAATGTATCATAAAGACCTTGTTTTAAATTCTGATCAGATATGAAAGGTTTAAAAAGTAAATTTTGATTGGTTAGTTAATTAAAAAATGAACTTTTTCTCTACCGTTACATAAAAATTTTATCTCATTTTAAAAATTTCTTCCCTCTTTTTTTCTTTTGATTTTCCTTTATCCACCTAAGATGTTTTAACCGTCAGTTAGCTCATGGAGATGTCATTAGAACCGAAAATGTGGTTTTAATCGTAATGAATTCTTTACATTGCCTCATTGCCTATTCTCTGTTTAGTGGTTCCCACGCAACCTTTTCAGGCTCAAGGCACCCCAGTGTCATTTGTTTTTCTTTCGGAGGATTTTCGTCTCGCACTGTTCAATATCCAGTCCTTCCTTTCATTCCCTCCCCCCCCCCCCTCCACGTAACTTCAAAGAGAGCCTAAACAGTTTTCGTATGAACGTAATAAATTGCGAATATGTTTAATTCGAAGTTTTCGTATGTTTAGTAACTTTTGAATTTTCAATTACTCATTTTTGTCATTTTTATGAAATGTCATGGCACCCTAAAGAAGCACTTGTGGCACTCCGGTTGAGAAATACCACATCTCGATGTTACAAAGGTTTTGTATGAGTGTCCTTTGATTCAAATGTATGTTAGTTAGATAAAGAAATAATTTTTCTGCAACAGAATTTCACGCAGTTATATTTTAGACTTAATTGCACTTCAACATATAATAATCTATTATATATTTCCGCCTGTCTGTCTGTCTCTGTCTGTCTGTCCTTTATGCAAGCGCAAACCGTTTGACCTAGAGCTACCAAATTTGGCACGGGAACCTCTTATGGGATGAAGAAGGTCACCACAGAGTCGGTCAGCCTGTCTGTTTGTCTGTTCGTCTGTTTGTATTACGGGCGGAAATGTGAAGCTCAAGATTTTCATGACTGTGTTCTTTTCTATAGTTTTATTGACCAAATAATTGAACCGACAGTAATTGGGAGTTTAATTATTTGGTCAGGGGGGTTTTGGGGGATATCTGATCAGATTCAGAAATCTTGACAATGTGAAGCTCAAAATTTTCACGGCTGCGTTCTTTTCTGTAGTTTAGCCTGTCTGTCTGTTTATGAAATATATCCCGGGCAGTAATGGGGAAGGGTGGGGGTGGGGGTAATGGGGGATGGGTGTGGTAATGGGGAGGGGGTTAGCCCCCAAGTTGCATAAAGGGAGGTGAGGGGTTTTTGGGGGCATTCAGTTGACCTAATCGGGCATTCAATTAACCCGGGCAACGCCGGGTACCTCACCTAGTACTATATATTTTTTTAATATTTAGAATCCTCATACAAATTTATAACTATTATTATTGTATATATAATAAACTGTTATGGTTGGAACATATGAGAACTCTTTTCTTTTTTTATTGGATAACATCTATACAGATATGGTAGATGATGAACGTCATCTGATATATATATATATATATATATAATATATATAATATATATATATATATATATATATATATATATATATATATATATATTATATTCTTCTCCAGGATTTATTTGGCCCTCCGGTTTGTTTTTACTTCGCATGAAGCGATCTTTCTTCCTTCAAAGCAATCGTTTCGTTCCTCTAGAAATTACTCCCCTCATTAAAAATTTCCTTTCATATCCACTTCACGTTCTGACGCATCCACATCTCCAACTTCATATTCCACGAGATAAATGGACGCAGGTTTGAATAAACTCCGAAGTTAATACTTTCGTTATACTTCTTCGTACTTTCTTATAAATCTTCTTTCACAACCGTTTTCTGTCAGTCGTGGCTGGCAGTAGAGGGGTCTTTCGTCTTTTCTATACTTTACTACTGCTACTGTTTCTGCATGAAAACTTTACACGTTTATAACTTATAAACTCTAATACCAATTTTACACTTAGAAATTATAAATGTAAACGCGGTATGAAAGTTTTCAATATTTTTTTTATTTGGTTCTTTTCTTTTTTTTCCTCTCCCTTTTCTAACTTTTCTCGTGCTAACCTGGAGTGAATTTTAGGATCTTTGTTCGGCTATAACTTCCGTAACTTTCAATCTTATCGCGTCCAAGAAATGTATAGTTTGTATACTGAGCTCGAGAAAGCTTTGGTGAACTCCAAACGGTCCACACGCAAAAAGTTTTTGGTTGTAAACTACGAAAGTTATTTTGATTTTTGAAAGTGTTCGATCGAAATGTACAAGTTTAACGAAATTACGTAGAACACATACCAAACTTATTAATTAAAATGGCAACTGATGTGATCGTTTTCACATGTAGAATCGTCCCCTTACACTAACTGGATGATACACAATTATTTGGAAGAAAATCGTAGGAAATTTTTTTCCAAAATCTCTCCAAATTAGCGCTTTTTCCCTTCAAACTGTAATTGTTTTCAGAAAAAAAAAAAAGATAATAAATTGGAAGATTTTTTAATTTCATTTTTCCGAAAATTTCTTCCCGCAGTTCTACGTTATAAGGTGATTACCCGAGCATTCCAATTATATAAGTATTATAAGGCGCTTGAAGGCAAGTGTTATTATATGTAAGTCCTAATTTTATATCATTGCGATCCGCCACGCATTTCTACACTTTTTAATACATACTTCATTCATATATTTTAATGGTTTCCTTGTAAATGTATTTAATGTGCCATAAATTTAAAAACAACCGAGGAAAAAAGCATTAAAGTGAGAAACTAGAAGCTACTGGGACTCGAACTACCCTGACTCTGAAACCAACCACACGACGCGGGTTCGAACCCCAGTAGCTCTTAGTTTTCCCAATCCAGTTTCACTTTACATTTCTACCGAATGCCTACCATGTTCTAATGATCTAATCCAGTGGTTCCCAACCGGTTTTGGCTTATGGCCCCCTTAGGAACCTTATTTTTTTCCTGTGGCCCCCATAAGCATTATTTTCAGTAGGTAATATGCAGATTTAACTCTATTTTACAAAATAACATTTTCCTGTGGCCCCCTTCAAATGTGCCATGGCCCCCGGTTGGGAAACACTTCTAATCGATGGTAACGTGAAGGTTTTCGTGGCAAGAAAACTATATACAAAAGAAAAACGAATTTTGACGTCAAAAGAAAAAGTTTTTTGGGGGTAATGTATTGTTTCCCAAATGGGGCTCCGTAGGTGCCTCTTTGGGGTGCCATGAAATTTCTTGAAAATGACAAAAATAAGTAATTGAAACTTCAAAAGTTAGTGAAGATATTGAAATTTCAAATGAAGCGAAACATTCGCATTTTATTAATTTTATATACGGATACTTTATAAACTCAGTTCGAAGTCACGTGGTGTTGGGGTGGGGTGGGGGTAGTAACTGGATGTTGAACACTGTGAGAGAAAATTCCTCCAGCGTATCGCGAAATAAGAACAGATGACACTGGGGTGCCTTGAGCCAAAAAAAAAGCTCGGAAACCACTGGTAAAAAGTATTGGAAGGGAATTGTAACAAAGGAAATGAATGACTTAAACAATTTGATCAGGAAACAGAGGCCTAATACTATATTAATAAAATAAGTAAAAGCATATACAGAAAAACAGAATGAAAAGGAGAAGAGTCCTACAGTATTTTTAACATAAAAATTTTAACATAAAAAACAGGCTTTATACCTGTCTCTCGGATTAATTAAAAGGTAAAAAATATAACATAGGGAGTTGATACACATGATTAAGTAACATATATATATACTACGAGTTCTTTATAATAATAATGAAAGTATACTTTCATACTTCATTAAAGAGAAGTATGACGTATGTGATAGAAGAAATGTGTGTCTGCAACTATTGCACTGATTGAAAACAGACACACTAATGTATATTCTTTTGGCCAAACTTAAATAAATTAAGAACCATATGTAGGCTTCAGTAATATATATATATATATATATATATATATATATATATATATATATATATATATATATAAATTAAGAACCATATGTAGGCTTCAGTAATATATATATATATATATATAATATATATATATATATATATATATATCATACTTTTTATGGGATTTATCTCCTGTGAATAAAGATTATCATTATTATTATATATTATATATATATATATATATATATATATATATGTATATTGTACAGGGTGGGCCGTAAGTTTCCATACATAGGAAAAATTAAACGTTTGTTTTTATGTTTCAGATACCCTAAGAATATGCGTTTGACGAAAGAGCAACGAATTGAAATCATACTGATGGCTGGGTCGGGAAGCAGTCGCATGGTTGCAATGAACTTTAACAGACAACATGGAACGAACATCACACACGACACTGTGGCAAAACTTATAACAAGTTTCAGAAAACTGGAAATGTTGCAGATCAACCGCGAAGTGGTCCAAGACGTACAGCCACCGATGAAGACACAACAGCTACGATACTTACAGCGCTTACACGGAGTCCCAGAAAAAGTACACGACGGTTGTCTGCAGAAAGTGGTGTCAGCAGATCGAGTATCAGGCGCATTTTGAAAGCAAACAAATGGCATCCATACAAATTGCATATGGCACAGCATTTGAGTGAAGACGACCCGGATAGACGGATGGAATTCTGTGAATGGGCATTAACCAAAGTGAACGAGGATGCAAACTTTTCAACTAAGATCTTGTTTACTGATGAAGCAAATTTTTACGTCAATGGAGAGGTTAATCGCAAAACATACGTTACTGGAGTAATGCTAACCCTAACTGGCTGAGTCCGACGAAGATGCAAGGTGCCGGTAAAGTGATGGTGTGGGCCGGGATATGGGGTGACAGAATTATTGGACCAATTTTTGTCAGTGGAAATCTTAATGCCGAAAGGTATCTTAACATGTTGCAAGAAGAGATTTTCCCATCCCTGCTAAACGAGGAAGGTAACTTCCCAGTTTACTTCCAGCAAGATGGAGCTCCACCTCATTATGGTCTTCACGTGCGTCGGTATTTGGATCAGCAGTTTCCGGATGCTTGGATTGGTCGGCGTGGTCCTGTGGAGTGGCCTCCCAGATCCCCAGATCTCACCCCCCTTGATTTCTATCTTTGGGGACACTTGAAGGCCATGGTGTATCAGAAAAGATACGAGACATAAATCATCTAAAGGAACGTATCACCAACGCCATTACAAGCATAACGTCAACTGTGCTAATGCGTGTTCATCAACAGTGGGGAACACGTATTGAAATGTGTTTTCAAAACAATGGCAACCATGTAGAGCATATTATATAAATAAAAATGGTTGTCCATAAAAAAATGTTTATTTTCCTATGTATGGAAACTTACGGCCCACCCTGTACATATATTGCGGCTCGGTGATGTGGTGGTTAGTGTCGCTGACGACGAATCCATCGGCCCTGGGATCGAGACCCGGTGACAGCAGGCGGCGCACAGCAAATCCCAGCTGTCCATCTTTCCACAAAATAAAAAGAATTGGTTGGTAGATAAATAGGTACCCTGGGTAGCTTAGTGATTAAGACGCTGGGATGCTCGTGGGTCGTGGTTCGGATTTCACGTTAAACTGTAGGTCTAAGGTGGAGTGACAAGCTTAACTTTCGTCAGAATGAACAATTCGGGCGGAAGCAAAACTAAGGTTAACCAAGGTTATATATACAGGGTAGGAGAAAAGTCTTTAAGAATTTTATACATACAAATAATTTGTTAATAATAAATAAATTCTAATAATATCACTGCAATGTATGCGATACTTTTCAAAGCAACTATACAAGGACAGGAATGACCCCAGACTAGAACAGGAAGGCCCTACGCCCTAGCCCTAGGCACCGTCATGTCTTAAGGATGGACTACAGCAATGAAGAAAAAGTGTATCTTGTATCATGGGTTATTTCTTATAATAATTGATAAGAAAATTTCCGTTTATTTCAACAAAAATATAATAAACCGCCAACAAATAAAAACCTCTTCGATAGTGGAAGCTCAAACTTTTGGAAAGAGGAAGCCTGGTAAAAGATCATCCAAGAAGCCAGTAACGATGACAGAAGACAACAACAAAGAAAATGTCCTCGCCACTTTTCAAGTCGATCCAACAACTTCAACGAGAAAAGTCGCACAGGAATTTGGGTATTTCCAAATTTTCAGTTGCAAAATTATTGAAATCACAGGGGTACCACGATTACCTCACATATGACGATGATTTTGATAGACGGCTGCAGTTTGCTGAAACAGTGAGACAAAAGTTCAACAGTGATCCAGATTTCGTTCGAAAGATCAAATTTTCAGATGAATGTGTGTTCGGTTTAACGAGTAAATGAAACAAACACAACGTTCACTACTGGGCAAAAAAAATCCCAAAATAGAATTGGGTAAACTCTTTAAAACGGCTAGGCCCTACACTGACAGTGTGAGCCTGCATTGGTTATTCTGGACTCGTTTCCTTTGACATATCGAGTATCGATGGATGGAAAACGCTGTTGCCAGATATTGAGAGAAATTTTTTTCCACAGTTTACTTATGGCGTTGGCAGGAATTGGCTTTACCAACATGATGAAGCGCCGCCACATTACTATGCAGCTGTCCGTAAGATTCTGGATACAAATGTCGAAGGAAGATGGCTTGGGCGGCGAGGTCCCATCGAGTGTCCAGTCAGATGACCTGATTTAACCCCATGTGATTTCTGGCTTTGGGCTTAATTGCGTGCCAAACGCTACACTCATGGTTTCACCTATCCAAATGTGAATGGCCTTGACCGCAGAATAGATGAAGAACTGAAAAGGAGCCCGCTCAGTATGTTCAGAAGAACAAGGAAGAGTTTCACAGATAGAATCCACAAATGTATCATATCGGATGGAGAACTCTTTGAAGATTAAATTACAATTTAACAGGATATTTGCGTGAAAAAATCCTTAAGTTTTTGTTTGATTTGTTTCATCATTTGAACACTTATCTATATAATGTTGTTAACTAAATATCTCTCTATATATATGGGATTCAATCAGAATGGTCCTCTGAGGTTTTTTCATGATACACACAGACCGTGCATAGAACAGGGAACTCTTCTGGGAAAATTAAATCCACTATACTCTGAATAAATAATGGTAAATGACAAACACTATAGTGAACTATAGTGGATTTAATTTTCCTAGAAGAGTTCCTTGTTCCATGCACGGTCTGTATGTATTATATATATATATATATATAATATATATATATATATATATATATATATATATATATATATATATATAAAACTCAGAATGGTCCCCTGAGAAACTTATATGTTAAACACAGACCGTGCATGGAACAAGGAACTCTTCTGGGAAATTACATCCACTCTTGTTCGAATAAGTATTTGTCATTTATCGTTATTCATTCGAACTATAGTGGATGTAATTTCCCAGAAGAGTTCCTTGTTCCATATATATATATATATATATATATATATATTATATATATATATATATATATATATATATATATATTGCAATAAAATCACAGAATAACACGTGATCTTATTAATAAGCAAACAACCAAAGGAAAAAGAAACACGAAATCCGAGCGCTTTCGTAATATATTCACATCTTCAGGGAAAACAAAGTAATAGGCAGATTTTACAAAGTAAATGAGTTAAATACAAGCGAAAAATTCCCAATCGGCAACTCAATCTTACAGAATATTCCAAACTTCTACAAACAATCTGAAAAAACTCTCCCAATAGCCAACCTGATCAAAAGTCTAATAAACCACCAAGCACACAAAGATTAAATACGAAAGAAATATTACAATGCACACATAAAAATGTTAACAGTTCTTAAAATAATATTTAACCAAAGCAAACCGTTCAGGGGAAAGAATGCTGTAAAGGACAATATTTGTTAGTGTTATCATTCAGGGAAAATTTCCTTGATCTGCCGAATCTGCTTAGGAATTTTAACGTGAATATTGCGTTCAGAAATTTAGATGTAATTAAGAATTCATTGATTAAAAACCCCTTTAAGTGAACAGGGTTGTGTATATAAAATTCCATGCACAATATGTAATAAATTTTACATTGGTCAAACTGACAAGACGCTTGAGTTACGTATTAAGCAACATCAATACAGTATAAGAATTGGCCAAGAATCTAACGCCATTTTCATTCACGTAAGAGATACTAATCACCCCATTGACTGGAAAAATGCCTCCAAATTAAGGTTTAGTAAATCTGTTGTTAGCAGAAATGTAATTGAATTTAGTGTGATCAAGAATAATGTGGATTTGGTCCTTAATATAAGCCCTGGGCTGTATAAATTAGACCCGTACATATTTAGAAAGTTGGCGTAGGGCCTATTGGTTTCTTGACCGCATTCTTTCCCCTTAACGGTTTGCTTTGGTTAAATATTATTTTAAGAACTGTTAACATTTTTATGTGTGCATTGTAATATTTCTTTCGTATTTAATCTTTGTGTGCTTGGTGGTTTATTAGACTTTTGATCAGGTTGGCTATTGGGAGAGTTTTTTCAGATTGTTTGTAGAAGTTTGGAATATTCTGTAAGATGTTGGCACCATTCCTTTTGTTTTCATTAAATTCGTGCCACTTAATTGCCTGCTTTAATTAAATACTATTTCTAATAACTGTTATAATAATTTTTGTTCTCTGTACATGTTAATTGTCTAATTTCATCTATATAGTTCTTTTATATTCAATAATTTAGCTTCCTTCAGATTAAGTTATCTATTGAAAAAATCTTTAGAGTGTTTTATGGTTTTTAAATTGAGTTGCCGATTGGGAATTTTTCGCTTGTGTATTTAACTCATTTACTTTGTAAAATCTGCCTATTACTTGTTTTTCCCTGAAGATGTGAATATATCACGAAAGCGCTCGGATTTCGTTTCTTTTTCCTTTTCCCTGTGGTTGTTTGCTTATATATATATATAATCCCAAAAGCCCATATCTGTTTTACAGAACTAATAATAATTTAATGAAAATAAAAGAACAGCATAACCAAATTTTTGCATAGATATCAATTTCAGGTATTAGGTTCAGCATGAGCACCATCATTATCTGTATGTCTCAAATTTCAAACAATTTTAACCTTAACCAGGTCCTTTTTTCGCTCGATCCTGTTATTTTGACTTCATTCAGAACAGATTTAGATAAGAAGGGCAAGATGCTAAAACTCTAGTAGCTATTCCACGTGAATTGTATGCTCCTAAAATATTTCCAGCACAAATCTTTTTTTTCTTTGTGATCTATATAATGGTCTCAATCTTGTGATTAATTTCATTGTTCCTGAGGAAGTCATTACACGAAAGCACTTGAGCACTATTTCGTGTTATAGTAAAAAAAAATTTAAATTCTCATTTACTCTTTTTGCTTTACTTTCTATTTCTTTACACTGATTTCTCTGTGTATCGTAAGTTCGTAACGCCCAGTACCGTTGCCCGTCATTTTATTCTTAACGGAACAAATAACAAATCGGGGGAAAGCAAGCTCGGATTCACCATTTTAATTTGATCGTGGAGAGAAATACATTTTAGAAACTTTAGAATCACAATCATATATTAGTAACGAAAACAACCTAACTGGGACAAACCACGCCCGAGCACTGCCTTTTGGGTCATTTTTTGTGCCTTTGGCCTCAGCAGTATTGCCAAATAGTATTTTATTTCATACAAAATATTATTAAATTTCTTATTAATTATTTTATTATATTCTTTATTAAAAAAACAATATACGACACTGTTTTACTTTTCTTCGTGTTTATTTTCATCATATACTGTATATAAGCACACCGGACAAAAAATTAGTCACCCCTCTCAGAATGTACCTAATAACGTGTGACGGCGCCTCTGGCCTTGATAACCGCACGAATCCGGCGAGGCAGAGACTCTACGAGGTTGTGCATGTACTGAACATCGATTTGCTCGTTCATCAGCCGGTCCCGAAGTTCCGCCAGAGTCCGTGGGTGTCTATTCCTGCGTTTCACTTTCTGTTTCCAGCCTGAACAACACCTTCGACGCATTCAGGATTAAAGGCTTCATTGGACCTGCGATGTACTCGTCGCCTCCCATCATTGGAGAACAAACAAAAACGGGACTCATCGGACCAAATTACACGTTTCCAATCTGCCGCAGTCCAGTTTTTGTGCCTCTGAGCCCATTTATAACGTGCCAATTTGTGACTTGCTGTTAACAGCGGCCTCTTCCGTGGTACCCTGCTCCAGATGTCCATCGCATGCAGTTCTCGTCGCAATGTCCGTTCGGAAATTGGTCGCTGGAGAACCTCATTGGTTTCTTGGAGCAATTGTTCTCTGGTTTGAAAACGATTTGCAGTTACTAGACGAGAAACATGGCGGCGGCCCCTATTGTCGAGAATTGTTTTCCGGCCACAGTTACGCCGTCGATTGTCAGTTGATTGCGAACTACACCACTCTTTGTAAACTCGCTGGACAGTACGCGTTGACACACCAACAAATTGGGCTACTTCAGACATTTTGTGTCCGTGGGCTCTGCCAAACACGATGGCTCCTTTTTGCCACTGACTAACGTCTGCCTCACGACCCATTTTGCAGACTATATCCAACACACACTTTGTTCTTCACCACCTCACGAAACAGATCTGATCCTGTGTGCTACGTCACCGCTATTTGTCACTTACCAATGCTACATCAGCGCCCTCTGTGTGACCTTGAACTTCCTAAAATCGGTGCTATTAGGGGTGACTAATTTTTTGTCCGGTGTGCTATATATATATATATATATATATATATATATATATATATATATATATATATATATATATGAATGAAAAGGTTTATTGGTAGACTATAGTCCATATGACAAATATTATTAATACAATGCCAGTTCATATACTAAGAATAGAAATATATACAATTGATTAGGAATAATACTGTAATGTCGAAGTTAAGTGGAGCTACAGACAGACGTTTTCGTACCAAGAAGTCCACTGCTTAGAGGATAAATGGAAGGACTCATGGATAGCTTGGATGATCGGGTTGGTTGATTTTTTAATTCTTTACATTAGACTGTATTGAGCACGTCTTGTTACCTCCGGGAAGCTCGGGACATTGCGGGTAGCAAACATTTGCGAAGCTGAGCATCTCGAGGGTAATTTATGTAAGAGTCTAAAAGACCTGTTTTACAGCAAATTTAGGGTTCTGCCAGAACCTTTTTTATAATTCACCCACAGTTGCTGTCCGTATATATTACTGCAGAAAGTACGAAAGAGTGTGTCTTTAGCTTCACTTGTACAGAATCGAAAGTTCCTTATGGTCATATTCGCGTTAGCACACAGGTTTCGAGATTGTTTTCTTATATCCGAGTCATCACTCAAGGAGCTGGTAAAAGTTTGACCCAAATACTTAAACTCTTGTACTTCCTCAATTACCTCACCATTCATTTTAAACCTTGTATCAGCTGGCTGATTATAGCTTTAGGATGAAATTGCATAACCTTAGTTTTTGTAACATTAAAAAGAATATCATGTTTCTGCGAATACTATTCGCAGACTTTTAGTAGCCGATCCAGACCTTTAACAGAGGGACTTCTTAACACCATATCATCGGCATAAACTAGGTTATTTATCCTTGTGTTATCTATACAAGATCCCACTGTTGCCTCGTTAAGTGAAGCAATTAATCCGTCAATATACACATTAAACAGCATAGCATAGGGGAGAGGAAGGAGCCTTGTCTCACCCCGCAAGAGGAGCCAAAACACTCCGATAGTACATTGCCCCACCTAACAGTGAAAGATTGGTGGGAATACCAAAATTTCAATAAATTTAATATGTACATGGGAACCTTCCTTTTTTCCAGTTTTGCAATAAAATATTGTGGTTCACCCTATCATATGCCTTACTTATATCTAGGAAACAGCTATAAATAGTTGAATTACTGACAATGTATTTAGATATTGTTTCTTTAAGTACATAGATACACAGGTCAGTTGAGTGGGACCTTTTAAAGCCAAACTGATTAGATGTCCATAGGAAATCATTTAATCGAGTAACAAGAGTTTTTCTAGTAGTTTCGAGAAGCAATAGCAATAGGCCTGTAATTATTGCTGGACAGAATGTCTCCGTACTTATTTTTGACCAGGGGCAAGATATATACCCTCATGAACTCTGCAGGGATATAGCTATGAGCAAGCATGGCTGATAGGAGCAATGATATATGCAGACATACTACGTCATTTGCATATTTTAAGTGCTCATTCGATAAGTCATCTACCCCTGACGCAAAACCAGTCTTTAACTCTTTAATTAACTCCTTTACTTCAGAAAATAATATCAAAGTATTTTCCCTTGTCCCTCCCACAATCGTTTCGCTGCAATCTATCTTAAGATTATCCCGACTCACACTGTTAAGAATGTTAGAGTAGTGGTTTTTTCACAGCTTTGCAATTTCATCCTCCCCCGACACCCCATCGATTGTCGGAGAGAGGACATTTTTGACACCCGTTTGATTCTTAACAAATTTCCAAAATTTTATTATCGTTATTTATGCAAGCTTCACAGGCTATTGATGCTCGAATAGACTCTTCTTGTTTACATCGCCTTATGGCTGCCTTATACTGACCCCTACTTCACATATTCATGTATACTGGTCCTAATCTGGGTCTACCATGAAATCACCATAAAACATAGGCGTCTTTCGATTCCCTCTTCAGGGGGCCAATAAAATCATTCCATCCAGGAATAATCTTAGTGTGATAGTTGTAAGATTTAATCAGGGGGCTTCCTGCTTCTCTTAACAGGGATATTATCTTACTATAATACCTATCTATGAGTGTACAGTGAGAATCATTTGAGCAAGGATTATTACAGGCAACATGCAAAATTTCTAAATTATTAAAAAGGTGACTTGTTCTGTCTTTATATTCTATTCTCTGCTGCATATTAACATTGGACCAATCGACGTGATTATTCTTACCTATTGAGTTCTTGTTAAGTCGTGTTGCCCATAAATTGGTAACGTTAATTAATATTTCTAATGGTCTATAATCAGAAAGAAGGAAATCATGCAGAATATGAACTCTAACAATTCGATCCTTTAGATTATTACTAGTGAGACAATGATCAATCCACCTGGTGGTACCACTCATATCACTAACGTATGTAAAATTACCACTGGTTACCCCTAATACCTCTACATCACTTATATATATATAGTGAGGAATAAGAGGACGAAGAGATGGTACATGTTTATTTACAAACGTTTCGGAAATTTTCATTTTCTATCATCAGTGCCAAAAGTATAAAAGCAGATAAAAATTAATAAATATAATGAACGGAAACTTATACAATATATTTAAATAAACGTGATATTAATGGTGTTTAATTAATTAAAATTAAAAATTAAATAATATGAAATATAGAAGAATGATCAGTCGTCAAATATAAAGTAAAAAGCGAACAAAATTGAGAGGAGTCTTACCAGGTTGTTATTGTCGGGGTAAGGGGACTAATTGAGCAGAGGGTTGGGAATGAATGGTTGTTGGAAGAGGTCCATATTAGAAGAGTTGGAGCCAGACGGAACGATGGTGACTTTCTTCTCAGTGGTAGGATATGACAGTTTATTTGGCTGTGTTTAAGTTAAAGGCAGAACTATAGTCGTTGAGAGTTGGTTTCATACTGAGGATGTTTAGGGACTCCAGAATGCGGAGGTCGGTTAGATGATTGATTGTGTTGATAATTTTGAAATTGGAGGGAAGTAGTGGGTAGTTGTGAAGGTGGCAGTGATCTCTTATTGCTGATTTAGAGGGTTTATTTAAGGGTTGCGATGTTCTGGTAGAAATACCGCGATGCTCGTCCACTCTAGTTTGATACTGGCGAATGGTGCTGTCAATATAGTTCGCTTTGCAGCGAACACAGTTGAAAACGTAGATGATGGACGAAGCAAGGGGCTGAGGTGTTTTTTCTTTGTGGTTGAAGTATGATTTGATGCTATTATTGTTGGTAAAAACGAATTGAAAGTTAATTTGGGGGTAAAGAGGGGTGAGTAGGAGGCGGAGTTCTGAAAGTATTTTGTGGCTGATATGGTCGTAATAGGGAAATGAAAAGTATTGTACGTCTTTTTTAACGGTGGGAACTTTAAGGCGGGGGTTGATAAATATTATTAAGAAAATTTCTGGTTAAAAATTATAAAAGATGTTTTGGGAAGGAGTTGTGAATGCCGAAATTACGAATGAATTCTATTTCGTTGTGGAGGTATAAGTACGAAGAGCAAAGATGATAGGAGCGGTGGATTAAAATTTTGATGCTGTTTATTTTATATGGCGAAGGGGTGTGGCTTAGGTAATTAGTACCTCGGCATGTGTATGTGGGTTTTCGATATATGGAGGTGCTGAATTTGTTTGTTTTGTTATTGTTGTATCTAGGAAAGGGTAGAGTGTTATTTGATTCGTCTTCTTTGGTGAACTTAATGTTTTTGTGTTGGAAATTAAGATAGTTAAGAAAAAGGGGGGGGGGGCGTGGTTGGCATTGTGAAAAAGGAGAAAGGTGTCGTCAACATATCTTATATACAGGTGTGGTTTATAGTGGGTGAGGCAATGGAGTAGCCAGTTATTTTCATGGTGACTGAGAAAGATGTTGGCTGAAGTGGCACTTAAGGGGGATCCCATAGCTAGTGAGTCGGTTTGTTGCTAAAGTTGTTGATATAAAAAGAAATACTGTAAGTGTCTGAAGCGGCAAGCGTTAGCAGTTTGGTGAATTCTTGTTGTGTTAAATTAAGGACTGTGTTCAGATTGTTGGCAAATAGGTTGTTAATACAGATGTCGATGGCTTCTTTAATTGGAACGTTGGTGTAAAGGGATACTATGTCGAAACTATGCATATGGAGGTTATTTGAATTATTTATGGTCAGTATTTCTTTAGCGAATTCATAGGAATTGGTGACGGAATATTCGTTTTGGGTTAGGGGGGGGGGGTTAAGGTGGGAATTAGGAATTTTTCTAGTTTGTAATTGTGGGTGGTGTAGGCCGAAAGGATGGGTCTAATGGGTAAGGTGATCGTATAGTTTTACGAGGAAACGGTTGATTTTATCTTCAAGTTTTAGGGAAAGTGTTAAGGGATTGTCATTAATCTTTTTGAATTTGGTGGAATCGTTGAGAACGTTGTTAACCTTATTAATGTAATCCGATTTATTAAGAAGGACGGTGCCTTTACCTATGTCAGGACGTGAGATAATGATGGAGTCGTCAGTATCAAACCAGAGTGGACGAGCATCGCGGTATTTCTATCAGAACATCACAACCCTTAAATAAACCCTCTAAATCAGCAATAAGAGATCACTACCACCTTCACAACCACCCACTACTTCCCTCCAATTTCAAAATTATCAACACAACCAACCATCTAACCGACTTCGGCATTCTGGAGTCCTTCCATATCCTCAGTATTAAACCAACTCTCAACGACTATAGTTCTGCCTTTAACTTAAACATAGCCAAATAAACTGTCGTATCCTACCACTGAGAAGAAATTCACCATCGCTCCGTCTGGCTCCAACTATTCTAATATGGACCCCTTCCAACAACCATTCATTCCCCACCCTCTGCTCAATTAGTCCCCTTACCCCGACAATAACAACCTGGTAAGACTCCCCTCAATTTTGTTCGCTTTTTACTTTATATTTGACGACTGATCATTCTTCTATATTTCATATTATTTTAATTTTAATTAATTAAACACCATTAATATCACACGTTTATTTAAATATATTGTATAAGTTTCCGTTCATTATATTCATTTATTTTTAGCTGCTTTTATACTTTTAGCACCGATGATGGAAAATGAAAATTTCCGAAACGTTTGTAAATATCACTGTTATTTGTCTAATTAGTTGTATCGTTGAATACCTTCATGAATATTGTACCTTTTTTTTAAGGTTGGGGGAGTTGTCTCCTGCCAATAAACAGAATTATTGTCGCTATCATTATCATCATTTTTATAATCGTAGCAGTGAGTAGGTTTTTATCATTATTATTATTATTATTATTATTATTATTATTATTATTATTAATTGTTTCAGTTCGCGTCTTCTTTGCTCTCTCTTGTCATAAGTTTTAGTTTGTTTGTTTTTAAATGCATTATTGTTTGATTTATCTTATCGCTTATTACCTTCAAGAATATTGGAGTTATGGGATTTATATCCTGCTAATAAAGCTTATCATTATCATTAACACACACACACAGACACACACACACACACACACACACACACACACACACACACACACACATATATATATATATATATATATATATATATATATATATATATATATATATATATATATACAGTATATATATGTGTATATATATATAAAATTTCAGGCGCGTGTTTTGCAGGCATTTAATAAAAATTGTGGGGCATAAACATCGGAAAGTTATATTAATATATAATATATATATATATATATATATATATATATATATATATATATATATATATATTAATTCTTTTTCGATTTTTATGAGCGTTTAGTTTCATGGAAAGCAGCTATTTCGCAGTTAATGACAAATTTATTTTGTAAGTATCGTTTTCTGTGATAAATTGTGTCCGTTTTCTATAATTTATTACAACGGGGACTAAAGTTACATTTATATAAACAGCACTATTTTTCCATAAAAGATAATGATAGGGGCTCAGTGTATATAATTACGATGCGTTATTAAAATAGTTTTATTTAATATATTTGTCTGAGAATTTTACTTGCATTTTTAAAATATTAAAATGGTTCCTGACCAGGTACAATTTATTTGTTCACTTCAATAAACCGGAGATAGGCGCCTAAATAAAGAAGTTTTTATTATAATAAATGTTATTTTACAAAGCAATTTTAGCAAATAGGATTAATGAAGTAGTTTATTATCATTTTGTATTTAAAAATAACTCAAAAACTACATAATTAAAAGTTTTAGCCTGAAGAGCTTTTAACTCTGTCAATATACGAGAGATTGGTAATATACCAGTAAATAATTTAACCCAACCAAATCCAGATTAAGTTTATCTAACTTAACGTACCATAACCAATAACCAAACCTAAAGTTTATTAATGAACTTACTGTACGAATATATTTTATATGAAATGACCATCAACAGTTCAGTTTGTCGTTCTACAGCGTGTATATATATATATATATATAGAGAGAGAGAGAGAGAGAGAACTGCATAAACATTTCCTCCGTCGGATTTTATTAGTAAACACTTCCTCAAGTCCAAGCTATCGAAGATCATCACAAAAGATTAACTTTGTAACAGGTTCGAGCGCTCGTAAAAACCTCGTCAGCAGAAACTTGCACCTGCGTTAGAAAACATCACGAAGAACTTTTTGTTTTCGTTTTCTATGTTCTATGTTATTGCCTCCAATCTTCTATGCTTATTCTTACAAGTTAACAACTGCTCGAAGTATTTTTCTCGTACATCTGCATCAGTTTCGACCGTGAGAAGACGTTACATTTTAACGTTTTCATTTTCTCGAGCCGATAAGGAGTGAAGTAAAAACAAAGTCCATCTTCAATCATTATCGTACGAACATCTCACTCACAGCCTATACAAAAGAATACAAAGGAGTTGAAAGGACATTAAACAGCAACAGATTGGTTGGTCCCTACTAGGCTGTCTGTTTAGGGAGGATGGTTAAAAGATATGAAAATTTAAAGACATTTGAAAGTTTTAAAGCAAAGCAGAGAAAAGAGGTTGAAAGGAAGGAAAGAAATTTAAAGATAAAGTGAATTTTTTAAAGTTAAAAGGAGGGAATCCGAGTAATAATTCTAGTATTTCTACTTGCTAACAAATGCTTCTAACTGCGGGTTTAAGGCAAGATAAGCATCTAGCCTCGTTTTAAAGGATTCGACTGAATTACTTTGAACTACGCTGGCTGGCAATCCACTGCACAAATTAACTACACGATCGAAATAAATGTCTTTTCTCTGCTTTGCTTTAAAACTTTCATTTGCCTTTAAATTTTCTTATTTCTCTTAACCTTCCTTCTTAAACAGACAGCCTCGTAGGGACCAGACGGTCTGTTGCTGTTTGGTGTCCTTTGTGTTCCTTTGTATTAGAATTAAAATATTTACTCACTAATTTGAGACCATTACCGCGAGTTCTATTTGCATTTCTGAAGGTGAAATATCTTTTGGTGTCGACATTAACGAAACCTTTAATCATTTTAAGCACCTGGAATAAATCTCCTCGAATACCCCTTTTTACGAGTGAGAATAAATTTAACGTTTCTAAATGGGCAGCGTATGATTTGTTTAAGTCCAGGAATCATCTTCATAGCCCGTCGCTGCACTCTCTCCATTCTGTCTATGTCCTGTCGTAAATATGGAGACCAAAACTGAAAGCAGTATTCCAAGTGGGGGCGTACTAAGGAATTATATGATGTTAGCATTGTTTTCTCCGACTTAAATTCAAATGACCTACCAATAATTCGTAAGATTCCATTTGCTTTTTTGACCACTTCCATACATTGCTTACTCGGTTTAAGAGTGTCGGCAACAATAATACCTAAATCTTTCTCTTCCATAACACTCGTTAGTGTTTTATCTCGCATAAAATACTTTAGTTTAACATTGTTTCTACAGATATGCAACGCTTTACATTTACCTATATTGAAGTTCATTTGACAAATTTCTGTCCACTCGAGTAATTTATTAATATCTTTTTGAATCTGCAAACGTTCTGATGCTGATTTTGTTCATCCCTCTAGTTTGGTATCATCCCCAAATTTTGAAATTATACTGTTAATTCCTTTGTCGATGTCATTGATATAGAATTATAGATAGTAAAAAGAACTGGTCCCAGAACTGATCCCTGAGCAGGCCAATAATGATCACTCTTTGTTTACGTGTACTAAGCCAATTTTCAATCAGTTTGAGAACATTACCATCAATTCCGTGTGAATGAAGTTTAGCTAATAGTCTCTTATGTGGCACTCTATCAAACGTCTTTTGAAAATCGAAATATATGATCTCTACAGTAATATCATTAAAGAAATCGAGCAGATTAGTAAGACAAGAACGATTACGTCGAAAGCCGTGTTGAGAATCTTTGATTAATTTAGTCATTTCCAGTTGATTAATTATTTTAGCCCTCTCGATCATCTCCATAAGCTTACCAACTACTGAAGTCAGACTAATGAGACGATAATTTTCCATAAACTCGGAGTCTGCAAACCTTCTGCATAGGCGAGTTCCGCAGAATTTTTCAGAAAAATTCCGCCAAAGAAATTTTTCTTACAAACTTTTCAAAAATCTTGCGTGAACCCCAGCAGATTTCCTTGGGAAAGAAATTTACCAGAAGTTGCTCAACACAAGCATTTCAAAATTATTCCTGGAGATAAACACTGAATTCAACAAGCTCAAAATTTAAAATTTGGACATGTGAACAGAATTATACTTAAAAAATTGCCGGATGCCTTCGGGTATTATTTTCAACAAAATTCTTTTCTTGCCGACTACCACCTCATTTACAGAATGAGGTCTGAATCATAACTTAAACTCTTGAAATAACGTATGAAACAGTGAAACAATGAGATTCCAATAATTCGGAAAACGGAAACACATTAAAGTCGGCTTATAGAATCTATCGGTGCCACAATTTTCAAAACCGATTTAACCATACTTCATCATTAGACGACAAGGGCTACAACTAGCTCTATACCTCTAAGTTACACCTTAAGATTACAGAAACTCCTCCCTTCAGTATCTAAATGACCTATCAATATTTCCATTACGGTAATGACGTCGTTCGTAGTTTTGTACATAAATTACTGATCTTCTATTGGCACTAATTTCAATTTCGTTATACTTATGCTCCGCCTTTCCTAAAGGAAATATTTACATTAAAATTTTAAATCTCGTCTCCGATGATTTTCTTTAGGGAAACCGAAGAATTAAAAAAAAAGTTTTTAGGCTCCAAAATGAAAAAGTTCTTTAAGCTAAAGTTTCTTTCCCCTAAATAAATTAATTGCCTGACCATAATTCTGTTCCTGGGGTGTCAAACAACAGTTCACATTATTGCTTCTCGAGTATCGGGTAACGTTGCTCTCATTTACGTCCAGGCCTTCGTTTTAAAGATTTAATTTTTACGTGAAGTTAAAACCTTTATTTGTCTTTATTTTTCCCATATGAAATTTAAATATACAAATTTGCCGTTACAACAATAAATTAACTGCTATTCACTGTAAATAATTAGTCCTTTATTTTTGTTAATTAAACAAAAACTACAAAGCCTTTTTATCTCCTTTATAAAATACATTATTTATTTGGTCGAAAGACCAAATTGGTGACCTATTAAAACTCCTAAATTAACTCCTTTACATTTATTATAGAGGGCCTACTGTCAAGAGGCCCACATATATATAATGTGATTAACCTCCAGTATAACGGCAACTTATGATGAAGGGGGCCTATAGCCTTACGTAAGATCCCGGACTATGGGTCACTACGTCATCTGGACGCAGAGGACGGTCACCCATCCAACTACTATCCATACCTGATGTCGCCGAACTTCGCTAATCTATGGTAAAAGGCATTTCGACTTAGCAACGACGTAGCCTGATATATATATATATCCCCTAAGTCAGTGTAGCGTTTCATGTAACCGCTACATTTAATCGTACACCAACTGACGGAACACCCTGTATCATCTTAAATGCAAATTTCTATAATATTTTTTCAGAGTTTTTAAGAATTCATTTCCGCTTCAAGATATAATAATTTTATTTTTCCTTCCCTACTTTCACTTTTTATCAATTCATTTCTTCCTTTATTTGTTTACTTTTCTCTTTGAAGAATTTCCTGATCTTTTTGAAAATATCTTCCGAGCCAAGTTTCGCTATAAACCATTTCTGTCTGCCTGTGTTTTGTAGAAAAATCCCTCTCCCCTTCCGATTTATTTATTTATTTTTTTATTAATTTTTTTTAAACAAGACCCCCCTTAATAGACAATTTTCTTTCGTTTATTTTCTTTACGTTTATTTGTGACATCGTATGATATTGTGTGAAGTACTATATACAGTATCTATGTACGTTCTTTATAATTTTCAATATATTTTACTATTTTGTTTAGGGTTTATAATAAAATTATATAAAAAACTTTTTAGTTTTAATATCGGGATATTAATCAAGCTTTTCATACGCCATATTGATAAGTATACAGTCGTATTTGGAATGTACGATTAAGTATTTTTTTTATGAAAGTGAGTGCTTCATTTTAGTTTGTGTTACAATACAAATTGAACTCTCTCTCTCTCTCTCTCTCTCTCTCTCTCTCTCTCTATATATATATATATATATATATATATATATATATATTATATATATTAAAAAAGTAAAGCAAAAATAAAGAAAATTGTTTACATAAATGGGCGGGCAACCCTCTCTCTCTCTCTTTTTCCCTTTGTGCCAGGTGCCATCTGTGTACCAAACACCATTCGGAGTAGTGCCACGGAAATTCGAATGGTATATCCACTGTTGAATCGATTTGAAAATTATATCGTGACGAAAATGGATATCTTTAATTAGTGCATATATATAATATATATATATATATATATATATATATATATATATACCGTATATTTAGTTGAGAGAAAATTTGAATAAGGAAAATATTTAAATATTTGAATAAATATAAGTGAAAATATTTGAAGGATTTTGCATCAATAAATGAAACACAAAAGCGCGAGGCACTAATAAGATTTCATTCCCTCTTTCAGAAGAGGGAATGTAATTTTTATTGCCAGTAATACGCTGTAGTCGTGTTTCTCGAAACTGCTATTGTGTTTTCCGCTCCAAGTAATAATAATAATTAATAATAATAATAATAATAATTATTAATAATAATAATTTATATGTGTACTTTTCCAAATACGTGCTTGTGATATTATTTTAATTGTCATTTCATACAAACATAATAATGATAAAAATGATAATGATAATGAGTATATATGTATACATGGTTCTCCCTTAATGCGTTTGCTAAATTTAGTGCAGATTACCCTAGCGGTTTAGGCGTATATAACAAAGAGACATCATCATCATCATCATCATCATCATCATCATCATCATCATCTTTATCTTTGTTAGTCTTAGCTTCTGTAGATCATCATCATCCCCTATATATATATATATATATATATATATATATATATATATATATATATATATATATATATTATGCCCAATTTGTGAAATAGCCCATTTCATGAAATGAGCAGGAAAGTTGCCTATTTCATGAAATCGTTTCTCAGACTGCCCATTTCATGAAACGAGCATTGGTTGGTATGAGTTTTAAATTTTCGTACATAATATTTACACAAATAATTATTGATATTTATGTCCCCGTTAAACTTCACCTGATTTCTGGCTGTCTTTCACTTGCGATCTAGTGGATTCTTCTAGCGGATCTGGCAAAACTGGTTTTATATTAAAAAAAATGTAAGAAATTGACTACATAGATGGGTGTAAAGACAGGTAAATTATTTCTCGAAAGTTTGTCAGACAGTGAAGGTTTTGCCGTTACAAATTTAGCTTGGGTAAGCTTTGAATGAGTTCATGCATGGGCGTAAATCCCACTGCGGTATTGATGTAAAATTTCGCTATTGTCTTTGGATATAAATATTAACAACAACAATAAATAATTGAGTTGTGTATTGAACACAAATTAATTTTAGAATGTTTTAAGCGCAGTAAATGTGAATGACCATGCAGTAGATCGATAGATGAGATGGAGGATTCCGTTGCAAGTTGTCCATCCTTATGGTCTTCTCACTATGAACAGCACGTTATTGCTGTCCTCAGGTGTGAAAAAACTGGGTACGAAGAGTATCACATACTTAACACTTTTATACTTAGTTCACTAGGCAATGTGGAAAAGGTTACTAAGAAAAATGGCAAATATATGGCTACCAAGGAAGGAGTTATAGGCATCATCAGGCAGGCTCACACTGAGACTAGTCATGGGGGTGAAAGGAAGACTTGCATCAAGCTATCAGAAAAATATGCCAATATCCCAAAATCTGTCATAAGACATTACATCAGCCGTTGTAAGAAATGCATGGAAAACGTCGTAGACAAGAAACAGCTGCCAGAGTAGTAATCAGACCATTATCTGCCAATGACCTGAATGAACGTGGTCAACTTGATCTGGTTGACATGCAGACTGAGGGATGGAAGTTATTGTTTTATACTGCACTACATGGAATATCTAACCAAGTTCCATGCCATCCGGCCTCTTAAGGCCAAGATATAGGGAGGATATAGGGAGGCAGCGTCTTGGGTTAGGGGATACTTCTGTCCTTACACACCCCATTTAAAGAGATTCCTCTGCCGAGCGGTGCCCCCCATAGTACTGTGAGGTATTGAAAACTCATGATCTTCACTTGCCCCACAAACACCTTTAAATGGGAGACCCAAAATGGGTGCACACACATTTCTACATTACTGTACAGTCTTTACAGCCACACCTACACTTTTTCTCGTAAGTGTATATATTGTAATGTATATGATTGTAAATTTTGACTTGGTCCGCAATCGATATGGACCCTGACTTGATGGATACCGTAATGAAATTGACTGGATTCTTTGGATCTGATATATTTGCATGTCCGTTATAAATAGATATAGAGTGTAACATATTTGTGGATAGTAGTCTATTATGACTAGATCCTCTGGATCCAGAGATTCTATCTTTAGTTTTAAATCGATAATTAATTGGTTTTAAATTGATAATTATTTAGTTTCGTAAAAATTGGTCGTTGCCAATTTACCTGGCGGTTTTTACATAAATTTCTTATGTTCTTGTGGTTCGGAACCCACGTAAAATTGTAGGTCCCCTCCGCCACCACGGAGGACATACACAATACACGATTACGAACACAGTTAGGTAGACCAGCCATGAGTGGATCCTAGGGTCTTTGTTGGTCTGAAACATTATAACATTATAACATTATGACTGCAGCCGAGGTTGCCCATGAGCTTCTGCTGATATTTCTTGACATAGGGGACACCACATATCCTGCAATCTGACAATGGACGGGAGTTTACAGCAGAAGTTATTTATGAATTGGCATCACTGTGGCCAGCTCTTGTGTTAGTTAACGGCCGTCCCTGACATCCACGGGAACGGTGACATGAAGGTGAAACTAATGGCATGGATGCATGACAACAACAGTGCTGAATGGAGCTATGGTATTCGTTTTGTTCAGTGGGCTATGAACAGCAGCTACCATGAGGCCATGAAGATGGCTTCTTACCAAGCACTGACAGGAAACAAACTATTTTGTGACCTTAAGTCAAAGCTACCAGATGAGCTTCTCAACAGAATTGCCACAGCAATTGATGAAGAAACACTGGAAAGACTTCCTGGGGAGGGTGCTCCTGCACCCACTACTACAGATGATAATGGTCCTATTTCTGGACCCACCACCACTGATGACAATGAGTTGGTTCCTGGACCATCCATTACAGACAACCCTAAGCCTGCTATTGAACCCACCATCACTGATGAGAATGAGCCGGTTCCTGGACCGTCCACCGCAGATAATCCTGAGCATACAGCTGAACCTGTTGTTGTTCAAGAACTTACATCTGATGAAGAACTTCATCCTGGCAAATGTGCAAGGAAAAATGCACATTTAGCATTACACAACAAGCCCAGCGCATGATGGCTCGCCGTATAATGTCACTTGTATCTGTAGTTTCTGTTGGTGACAATGTGGCTATTCCAATATCAGCATTTGACCGGAACAAAGGCGACCCACCTAATATTATTGGTGTAGTGCTGGCAGCACAAGAAACTGGTTACACAATTGGCACAGTCAGTGTGATCGTGAAAGGCAAATTGGCCAGAAACCGGTTTGAATTTGTGAACTATACCGGAATACGTGCAGCAGATATTCCACCACAACGACTAAGCCTTCGGGAGATCGTACGAGCACAAAGTGTGTGGTGGGCAAGGATTCCGAAGAATGCCATTGTAGAAAAAACTGCTTATCACTTATGTATAATCCTATGTATAATCCTTTAGAGTGTAAATTTTACTTTTTATTCATAATAAAGTGTTGTAAACGAAATTTTATAATTCATTCATGATTCTTGACCATTCATGAACCGAGCAAGCTTTTATTGCTGGTTTCATGAAATGGGCACTAGTTTTGATCAGTTCATGAAATGGGCTATTTCACAAATTGGGCGTAATATCTATCTATCATATATATATATATATATATATACACGGTGAACCAAAAGTAGGTGGACAGTAGGTTGAATACGGTTTGTGTTATATTATATTATAACTATGGTGTTCATTATAACTATGGTGTTTGTGTTTTATTATATTAAATATTATAACTAAATTTATTTAAATTTTATTTTGTATTATAGTATACAAAAAAATTAAATATGTATTCTCAAAATAAACGTTATCATTTACTGTCCACCTACATTTGGTTCACCCTATATATATATATATATATATTCATATTCCTGTCTATTAAAACATGTACATGTTTTTAAGTTAGGCCAATACCCTATGCACCTGTCTCTTACTTAAATATAAACCCGATCCAAAAAATGGATCCCCAAGTTGAAAACTACTTTATCCAGTCGGATCCAATGAATCAAGATGATAGCGGGAGTTATGCAGAAGACATTGAGTCTCCCATCATGATAGATCCACCATCCATTGAGTACGATTCTCGGTACATCGTAACCTCATCCATGGGTGAGATGGAAACCCGTTCCAAAAGGAGGAACTCGAGGAGGTCTCTCACCGATCGATCAAGAAAATTATCAACTGCCACCACAGCCTCGTTTCTCGCCACTATAGGTTGGTAAACGTGCCCATATGGGTATCGGGTATACATGTATGATACATACCTGCATACGTACAGAAGGGTACCATAGTCGGGGTACACTGGGTTGTCGGGTAGGTATGGTCAGATATACCTTGTAACCTTGTAGATATTCCGTGCGTCGGTGACGGCAGGCGGCATGCAGCAAACCCCAACTGCTCATCCTTCCACACAATAAAGAAATTGGTTGGTAGGTAAATGGGTATCCTGGGTAGCCTAGTGATTAAGACGCTGGGCTGCTGCTGGGGTTTGGTTCGGATTCCACGTTAAACTGTAGGTCTAAGGTGGAGTGAAAAACTTGACCTTCGTCAGAATGAACAATTCGTGCGAAAGCAAACCAAAGGTTACCAAAGGTATATATATATGTATATATATATATATATATATAAGAGAGAAACAAGACACTGAACGTAACTCGTAATGCTTTGATTCGAAGTGTAACATTATTTAGAACCTTGGCATTTTTTTTATGCAGGAAGGAGGGCCAAGGGCATATGCCCGCAAAACGCCCCCCCCCCATAGTATATTTCCCCTTGTATAAATTAAACATGAAAAGTAAACATAAGAGATTAATAAATTTAAAAAAAGGGAGTAGTGTTTGTGCCGAAACGTTAGATCTTCTCATAAATATTTAGTTTGGTGAGTTTTATTTTTTGTAAAGGTAAACATAGATAGAATTGGTCTTTCATTTGGGTCTTGCAAAGTTGCAGTGACCCATTTAGATACAGGTTGGACCGAAACTGAGATTGTGTTTTTAGCATTTGTTTTTTAAGACAAATATACTTTTAGTGTAGCAATTTTTGTATGTCTTTATAATATTCTCTTCTTTTTAAAATATCTATCTTTATCTATCTTTACCTAACTGTCTGTTTGTCTATTTATTTTTTTTTTTGTCTATCTGTTCTAATAATTTGTATTGAGGCTTGCGAATAATAATAGCTTTAAAATCCAGATTGTTTTGTTATTTTTATTATTCTATTTTGACTATTTTTTAGTTGTTATTATTATTATTAGTTATAAATGTACGAGTGTTAATGTTAATTTAGGGTCTTATAAATACAATTAGAACTACGAGGGTAAGTCAAAAAGTATCCGCATTGTTTTATTTTTATTTCACACTTACATATTACGAGATTGGAAAAAGTCTCATTTTTCCACATAATCACCCTGCTTTTCAACACATTTGGTCCAGTGGTGCATAAGCTTTTGTATACCATCAGAAAAAAAGGTTTTCGGCAGCGCACCAAGCGACGCATGCACCGCCTCCTTCATCTCGTCGTCGTTTGCAAATCGACGGCCTCTCAAAGTTTCTTTCAGAGGTCCAAACAGGTGATAATCAGACGGGGCAAAGGTGGGGTTGTATGGTGGGTGGTCGAGAACCTCAAACTTGGTTCGAGAACCATCATTCGCGCTTGTTCAATTTTGACATTAATTGTCGGTGTGGCCGGTCGCCCTGAACGTTCTGCGTTGGCGACACTTGTTCGGCCATTTTTGAACATTTCGATCCATTAGTACACGCTCCGCTGTGGCAAAACTTGATCACTATGCTGTATAGATAATCTGTGAATTTCAGCCCCTTTTTCCCCTTCAGCTCACAAAAAACGAACGACAGCACGCTGCTATTCTTTGGTGCAAGTCGAAAGTGGTGCAGTCATGTTTAAGGCGCGATTGAAACTAAACAACTGAGTGTCAAAGTCTCACTCCCACGAAGCAGCGATCTGTACGCTCACTGACTGCAGCGCCGCCAACGGTCAGCAGTGTAGACAATTCTGAAAAAAAAGAGACAAATTGCTGATACTTTTAGACTTACCTTGATATATAGACCTTTAAGCTTCACTAAGGAACTTTATATTATCTTAGTCCTCGTTTCATTGTGTACTTTTGTTATTTTTTATTTGAACTCTTGTACACTGTAGAAAGAAAAAGTTCGTAAAGCCTTCAAATCGAGGTATCTAAATGGTTTTTCTGTAGTTTTAACCTTCCAAGTAGTAAACGGTTCCTTACATTGACCTTATAGGTTCCCTTTTTGGTATATAAGGTCAAGGGTCAGAAAGAGAGCCAGTAAGTTCCCGGTTTGTATCTATGCAATCTCCTCAATTTAGAACCTAATTCTGAGAGGAACCTTTCCTTCACTTATTTTAACATGTAATATGGAGTAAAATGGTTTAAAATGTTCATCTTATAACGTTGCCATTATGAATTCCTCAGTCATCGTTATATAAGGTGCTCCTTCATTATCTAATGCAAGAGCTTCCTTTATAAAGTCTTGATCACATCGCAACACCGTTTCCCCTTAGACCAGTGAGATTTAATTACGTTAGTTCTGTGGAGTAGTTGGATTTGTGATCGTCCTCGGCGTTCAAATGATGTAGCGACCCATGGCCCGGATCCCACGTAAAACTGTAGGCCCATTCCATCACATGACCTTTGCCGTTACGATGGAGGTTAAAATAACTCCAGATATTATTATTACTATTATTATTATTATTATTATCATAATTATTATCATAAAGTTTCGATAATTTTTCAAAGATAATACACGAGCGTCGTATGACACACGACGTACATCATCATTGCGTCGAATGAGTTAATAACATTGTTCATGAAGTTAAAATTATCTTAAAAATTTTTTCTCTCTCCGACTTCAAAGTGTCATCAAAATAATTACGTTAATAATTTTCTGTTAATAATATTTCTAGTGTTAATTAACTATGAATAGTAATTATTATAATGGTTGGTTGGTTAAATCTTGATTAAATATTAGGATTAGTATACGCAATCTCGGCTCTAAGAGCTGCTGATCTTTCTTCCTGACCCAATCTCACCAAATCTATTTCTCGACACCCTTATTTCCCTAACTTAATATAACCCAGCGTAGCCTGTTGTAAACTAACTGGGCTTAATCTAACCTAACTCGAAGGATACTCGTTAAGGGAATATTTTGACGACGAATTGTCGCATGACCAGCCTAACCTAACCTCCCTAACTTAATTCCAAGATTCTGACTGTTGGGATGTTACAAGGAGTTACAAGGAAAAGAAGTACCTCAAAAGGCCTTGCGGCCCATACCGAGGAGGTACCAATGGCAACGGGTGCCACGGAAAATTTTCTACACACTCAAAGAGTGTGCAAGATTTCGTCTAACCCTTTCTTGAACTGATCCACAGAGGAACTGTTCACAACTTCCGAAGGTAACCTGTTCCATGTGTCACAGATCTTATACGTAACGTAATTCCCACACACACTAGTCCTAAACCGTTTCAAATCCAACTTCCAACCATTGTTGCGAGTTGGGTTATCATTTAAACTAAACATACTTCTAAATCGACATCGTTGAACCCTCGTAAGAGCTTGAAAACCTCGATCAGTTGACCGCGCAGCCTCCGAGTTTCAAGCGAAAACAAGTTCAGGGCGCGTAACCGTCGATTGTAGCCCATATGCCTAACGGAAGGGATCAACTTTGTGGCCCTCGCCTGCACTCGCTCCAGCCTCTCAATATCTTTCCTGAGGGTGGGCGACCAGAACTGCACAGCATACTCCAGGTACGGCCGAACAAGGGAATTGTACAGTGAGAGCACAATCACCTTGTTCCGAAACTGAAATTGCCTCCTGATATAACCCAATAGTTTCTGGGCTTTCTTTTCCACCTCTACACACTGTTTCGTAAACTTAAGGTCGCTGCTAATTAGCACACCCAAGTCCTTTTCTAAATCAGTCACCTCGATATTACTGCCCAACATCGAGTAGTCCGACTTGGGATTGGCGTAGCCAATGTGCATCACTTTGCATTTACCCAAGTTAAACGGCATTTGCCATTTTTCGGACCATTCTCCTATCCTACCTAGGTCCGCACGCAGTTCCTCGATCGCTTCGGGCGTCCCAACATTGGCCCCAAGCTTGGTGTCATCAGCGAATTTGGCGATCCGACTGACGATGCCACCGTCGATATCATTTATGTAAATGGTAAACAACAGTGGCCCCAAAACGGAACCCTGAGGACCCCACTAGTGACCGAGGCCCAACCCGAACTAGCCCCTTTAATTACCACCCTCTGCCGCCTATTCTTCAGCCAGTTTTCAATCCACCTACCTATTTCCCCACCGATACCCAGCGCGCGCACTTTCGCCATTAGCCGCGGTGAGGTACCTTATCAAAGGCTTTCTGAAAGTCGAGATAAAGTATATCAATCGCCCTACTCTTATCGTACTCACTCAACATGACGTGGAAAAACTCGAGCAAGTTGGTGAGACACGACCTATGCCGTCTAAACCCATGTTGGGAGTCCCCAAGCAGCTTGTAGGAATCCAAATGGTCAACGATTCTATCAGCTATTATCCTTTCTAATAATTTACCTACAACTGAAGTGAGACTAATAGGACGATAGTTCCCTGGACTTTCGTGATCCCCTTTCTTAAAGATAGGGGTCACGTTGGCCTCCCTCCAGTCACCAGGCACCTGGCCCATCACCAACGATTTGTTGAAGACTGTAGCCAGGTGGGAGCCACCTGGTCGCGCACTTCTCGCAAAACACTGGGAGAAAACTGGTCTGGCCCAGGAGCCTTAAACGCGCTCAGTTTGTCTATTCTATGAGCAACGACTGTCGGGGTACATCTAACACTATCCAGGCCAGCACCTTCGTGCCTCACAGCTGGCTCGGGGATGACGCGGGTATCCTCCCTGGTGAACACTCCCGCAAAGTACTCATTAAGCACATTAGCGATGTCCGCGTCGGAGGTCCGCAGAACGCCGCTTCCGTCCTTTAAAGGACCTATCATGCTTCTAATGGGCTTTCTACTATTAACATAACTGAAGAACTCCTTAGGGTTCCCCTTGCAGAGGCTTGCCACCCGTAGTTCTTCGTTACGTTTCGCTAGCCTAACCTTCGCCTTCACTTCCCTACACAGGCGGACATACGCTAAAGTGTTCTCATGGGAACGATTGGCCTTCGCCCTCCTATACGCTACTTTCCTATTTCGGATAGCCGAAGCGATGCCACGATTGAACCACTTAGGCTGCGTTGAAGCAGGGGTGACCGGTTTTGAGGGTATGGCAGCAGACTGCAGCACCATAAACTCGTCCCGGAATGCACTCCACACTCCCTCAACATCGCCGCCGACCTCTAACCCCATATCTCCTACGCTATCCCTGAGGCTAACAAAGTTCGCCCGCCGGAGATCGAGCTTACTGCCTCTCGAGTTACTACGCTTCACCCGAGGGACGCACACACGGAACCTAATAAGACTGTGATCACTCCCGCCCAACGATTCGTCAACGGTGAGGCCAGTGACGAGGTTGTCTTCGGTCGTGAACACTAAGTCCAGAACGCTTTCGCCTCGTGTAGGCTCGTTGACCCACTGAGTGAGGAAGTTCTCATCAGCAAAGTCAACTAGCCTCCTCCCTTCAGCATCGGCAGTCCTGTTTTCCCACTTTATGCCGCGACAGTTGAAGTCTCCTAAAACTACACACACCCTATCCCCTAGCAGGCTACTGAGTCCCAGATGTTGTTTGCTAATTAATTTGATCATTATTGTATAATATAATTATATAATTTATTTTAAAGTAAATAAATTGTTAGTAAGCTTTTAATCTCTCTCTCTCTCTCTCTCTCTCTCTCTCTCTCTCTCTCTCTCTCTCTCTCTATATATATATATATATATATATATATATATTATATACTGTATATATATTAGATATATATATATATATACTGTATATATATTATATTTGTTACCCTACCACAGTGTTTCTTAGCCGAAGTGCCATAAGTGCCTCTTTGTCGTTAGAATACTTCAATTGTCCCGATTTCAACTAAGTTTTATTTAACCCTTATTTCAACCATGTAAATTATACCAACTTCTACCAAAGTTATGAAATAAGGGTTAAATTTATTACTTTTTTTAATCAATGTATAAAAATGGGAATTCTGATCGATGGAAGTGAGAGAAGTGAGGAAATGGGGAACCCTAATAAACGTCATATGTGAGGAGGTCCAGTGGTTTTATTTTACTTTTAGCGTTACCCTACTGGTTTTATTTTACTTTATATTTTTTATATTTTTTGCTGTTTCTACTGAACATTTTTGTAATACATACTCTTTCTAACTATATTTCTTTCCTTACCCCTTCAATTTCAACGTGTTTTTGGGAATGTACATAAAATGTAAAATTTTATAGAAACGCTATATGAGAAAAATTGTTGTTGCGTTACCCCACTGAAGAAATTACGACTACACCACTGAGGAGGTCCCTCTTTTTATTTTAATTTGCTAAAACTGATTCATCAATTTGGGCAGACCTCAATGAAGAGAAACTATTATATCCAGAAAACCGTCATCATTTCAGAATTGTGACGCGTTTCACTGCGCGAACATCTCTCTATTGACGAAAGTCAAATGTGTTTCACTACCTTTCGGATGGCTGCGTAAATGTAGGAGGGAGTTGCTCCCTTGTGTTTTCTTTCCATTGAAGTAGGCCTGTTAAGCCAAGAGTCTCTGATACTTTCTTAAAAGCTTCGAGAACGATACTGATAATTTTTGTCGAGCATTCAAACGACAAAACTATTCATCGTCATTGTCGAGATTTACCGAGTCTTATTAAGTTTCTGGATACTTTATCTCCCATCTCTTTGTTTATGCTGTTGTTTTATAGATAGATAGATAGATAGAGCTTGTATGGAATCAAGTACAATAATTTTAGTTAATCTCCACATTTAAATGTATCTCTTCTTTTACGAAATTTGCACACTTCACACTGACTCTGAGAGTATTTAGTATCTGTTCGTAGTGCACCATTAATGTCAGAAAATTAGGAATGCAACATCTTCCTGATATAAATCAGTTGTACTGGGTTTCTTTTCAGGCTGCTAAGCTGTTTGATCCATAGATACTCGAGTGTACACTTTAATAAAAAATTTTCTCACCAAACATTTAATTATTTTTTATATAAATAGTTATTTTTTAGTTTAGGGGAGTTTCGGACTTAACAAATTCTTCGTATATGGGGATAATGCCTCCTCTTAGTAGAATATCCAGTATTTTGGATGTCTGGACTGTTTCTCAATACAAGCGAAGTTGTTCTTATTCCACTTTGCACCCTTTAATGAGGATAGTCCATCATGAATCTGGCCCCACCCTGCTGAGCGCGTTTCATTTTTCCAATAGTACTTCAGCGTTTACTATCCGAATACAGGCAGCGTCAGTCGTCTTTGTTTTACTTTTAAAATTCAAATACACAACTTCCTGTCCTGTGGTTTTTTTTATTATTATTATTTTACAGTGCCTCCGTTATTGGTTTTCCTTCTTAAAAAAGAGGGAATATTTTGTTCTGATTTTCCTGGTTTCATTATTCTCTCTCTCTCTCTCTCTCTCTCTCTCTCTCTCTCTCTCTCTCTCTCTCTCTCTCTCTCTCTCTCTTGCACACTATTTGAGTGTGTAAAGACATTTAGGACCTCAGTCTGCGGAAATTTCTTTCCTATAAAAATAGTTAATATCTGGAACCAACTTCCCTCAGAGGTTGTTTCCAGTCAAAGTGTAAATGTGTTTGAAAATAGGCTAGACAAAGTACTGAATACTCTCATGTGAGCAAACTAAATATAGAGCTATTTATATATTCTCCACTTTCCTGTAAAATTTCCTTGGCTACTTTTCCAGGGTCAAGGTATTTTCTTCAACCTTTTTCCGTACCTGCCTCTGGCAGGGAGGGAGCGGAGGGTGGGGAGAGAGCCTTCTACTTTTCCATCCAGTTTTCTACTACTGCTAGGATAGTTGAAAGAAAAATAAACTTTTACAAAATTTTCCCTGGCACCCGTTGCCATTGGTACCTCCTCGGTATGGGCCGCAAGGCCTTTTGAGGTACTTCTTTTCCTTGTAAATCCTTGTAACTCTCTCTCTCACTCGTAAATCTCTTTGATCGTAAATGTAGGTGGTGCTGGTCGGGTCTGGTATCAGAGCACTGGGAGTTCTCAAATGATAGACTTTTTTACTTTTTTTATTTTTATTTATGTGTTTGTAATAGATGGGGATTCTCGTGAGTCAAAACCTCCGAATAGCCAATTAAATTATTTTAAGAAGCCACTCCTCTCTTCTCTTCCTTTCTTTTTTTTAATTATTAAAAAGGTGCTGCCTGAAAGAGAGCTAGTAAAGATAGTAGAGTAAAAGTAGTATTGGTCCCTTTGTAATAAATATAGTAGGAGGCGCTGGTCACGTCTGGTTTACAGAGTATTGGGAGTTCTCAGATGATACCCCATTGGTAGAGAAGGGAAGCTTGATGGGATCGTTTGGGAGCCAAAATAGATGTTTTCAATTTTAGGGATGCTACTTGGGTTTACAGCGTAGAAATGTTAGTACTTTTTAGATAAATTACGGAATATCTAATTTAGCTAGCTAGAGAAAGTTTTATAGTATTTTATGGAAGCAGCGATGATCCCTTTTGCAATAATGTAGTAGGAGGCGCTGGCCGGGTTCTGGTTTCATCAGAGCACTAGGAGTTCTCGGATGATGGGAAGCTTGATGAGATCTCTTGGGAATCAGAACCTCCGAATAGTCATACTCATCTTCAGGGAAGTTACTTAGAGTGGAACTTTAGTTTTAAATATATCAAAATTTCGCGAGCAAAAATTATGCATGTTATGCATTATTATTATTATTCTCCATTATGCACAGCATAAGGAATTCTTAAGTTGTAGGACTGGCCAGCTGGAAGTGCCCTTTGAACCAGTGCTCCTTTGTCTAGGTAATTCCTATGCAAAAAAACGTTATATAAATTACCATACGATAAATCTTCTTGGAAAAGGGGGGAATCATTGTTTTAGCGTACACTTTCGCGGGAATTCTTAAATTCGTGTGTACTGACCAGCTGGAAATGCCTATGGATCAGTACTCCATTATCCGAGTAATTTTAGTGCGATAGATAACAATGAAAATAGTAAATTTTTCAAGGCAGTTTTCTCGATACGGTGGCTTTGGCAAGCTACGGATGCAATGACGAAATGATGACGTCTTGTACTGTACATAATAAATAAATTAAAAAATCCTTAAAAATAATGCATGGTGCAGATTAGATTAAGTCGCTTAGTATTCGTGTTATCCTTTATTTTCCACTGTCTTCTAATGCGTAACTTTGTACACGAGATAAGCGTACGCATGGTGTGAATGAACCTATTCTCTTCATTGTACTTTTTCTACTTTTCTATAAATCTTCTTTCACCACTATTTTCTGTCAGCAGTAGCTGGCGAACGAGAGAGAGAGCCTTGTCTGTTCTACACTTTACTATTACTACTTTTCCTGCGTGAAAGCTTTAAACGTATATAGGTGTAAGCATGGGGGCAGGGACAATTCGACGTGGCCGACTCGATGCGACCCAACTCGATGTGGCCGACTCGATGTCAGGACAACTCGATGTCAAGCCAAGTCGATGCCAGGCCAAGTCGATTTCATTTTCTTTATATATTTAATGTAGGTTAAATGAATGCCCGGTTAGGTCAACTGTACGCCCTTGACGATTGGTTAGGTTAAGTTGTGATATTTTCGTTAAAACTAACGACAATATCCCTTAGGGATATCACATCGAGTTGTCCTGACATCGAGTCGGCCACATCGAGTTGGGTCGCATCGAGTCGGCCACATCGAATCGTACCCAACCCGTAAGCATGATATAAGTTTACATCATTGCTCTTTCTATTTTTTCTACTTCTTTTTTGGGCTAACCTAGAATAGATCTTATGGTCTTTGTTAACCTCTCTCTCTCTCTCTCTCTCTCTCTCTCTCTCTCTCTCTCTCTCTCTCTGATTGCATCTGTTCCAATTTTCTTTTTAATGTCCAACTCAATAGACTACAGTTTGTGTCAGCATTTTCGTCGCTGTGATGTCGTTACAGCTTTTCAATTTGCTGGCGATTCTTTTTTTCCTTTAGTGTAAATGCTCCTTTTACTCTTTTCAATTTATTCCGTTTTGTTTTATATATATATATATATATATATATACTGAAAACAATATTAATATCTATAGTATAACTTTACTCTTACGATATGTTATCCAGTATATTGAATAGCAACGATATCATCAAAGCTGGTTTATATATATATATATATATATATATATATATATATATATATATACCTTGTTAACCTTGTTTGGGTTCCGTGCGTCGGTCTTTCTTCACACGAAGGTCAAGCTGGTGGCCCCGCCTCTAGTCCTGGCTTGGTGGAGGAGCGAGTTGCTCTCTTGCGCTCTCCATCGTACATAGCCAGGTACACCCGGCTCATCTGGTACCGTCCTGAGCCAGGCATCTAGTCTTCTCTTGAAGACTTCAACTTTGACCCCTGTAATGTTTCTGAGGTCCTTTGGAAGCTGGTTGAAAATTCTTGGCCCCCTGACAACCAAGCTATTTTCCTTCAGAGTTGAGGAGGTCCCTTGTCGGGCCTTTAATTTGGGAACACTACACATTCTGCCTTTCCTATTTTCCAGCGTTGTCTGGATGGTAAGTTTGTTTGGTACCAGTTTTTCGATAATTTTCCATATGTAGATTATGGTATACCTCTTCTTCTTCTTTCCAGGGAGTACAGATTTAGTTTGCGTAGTCTTTCCCAGTAGTTGAGTTCTTTGCAGCCATCAATCTTGGCTGTGAAATGTCTTGCGTTTCTTCTAGTTTATTAATTTCTTCCTTTTTATATGGGGACGTCAAAACTGAGCAGTATTCAAGTTTTGGTATGATCAGTGTTCTCAGCAGGGGAATCATTACTGTCTTGTCCCTCCTTTTGAACGTTCTTAGTACCTGTCCCGCGACTCTTTTTGCTTTGTTTATTGCTATGATTTTGTGTCTCGAATTTGGCATCATCGGTCATTATTACCCCAAGTCGACCGCTTTCGTGCTTCTCTGAATTTCTTGTCTATCTGGAGCATAATATGCAGTCTTTTTAAGTTCCTCATTTCTACCATATCTCAGGAGCTGAAATTTCTCGGTGTTAAATGTCACGTTGTTGTCTTCTGACCATTTCTATATTTTGTTCGTGTCCCTTTGCAAGGCCTCCACTTCATTTACTGTACATCGCTGATTTTTCTACTGATCTTTGTATCGTCCGCAAATGATGTTACTATACTGTTGCTGTTTACTCCACTGTCTATGTCTGTTAGCATGATAATGAACAGGAGTGGGGCCAGTACTGTACCTTGTGGTACTGAGCTGCATACTTCTGATTCTGATGATGATACACCTTGAATTTTGACCACCTGTAGTCGATTTCTGAGGAAGTTGTAGATCCATTTTCCCACTTTGCCTGTTATTCCCATGTTTCATTTTATGTGCTATTATACCATGATCGCATTTGTCGAAAGCTTTAGCAAAATCCGTGTATATGACATCATAGTTTTCATTGCCTTCAAGTGCATGTAGGATATTGTTATAATGCTCTGTAAGTTGTGATAGGCATGATCTTCCTGATTGGAGTCCGTGTTGATTTTCGTTGAATCTTTCCAATGTCTCCAAGGAGTCATAGATTTTCTCTCTAACTATTCTTTCAAAAATTTTGGTGAGGTGGGACGTCAAGGACACTGGTCTATAGTTCTTTGCCCGAGATCTCTCTCCTCCTCTATATATAGGGACGATGTTTACTCTTTTCAAGATGCTCGGTATTTCCCCAGTGTCTAGGGATCTTCTCCATATCCAGTATAAGGGTGTAGCTATTTCATTTTTACAGTTTTTAATTAATAGTGCGTTCCATTTGTCCGGACCTGCAGCTGAATGTGATTTCATTTGTCCTATAGCTCTCGCTACATCTTCTGGGGTAAAATCAAAGTCTGTTATACATTATCCTTGCAATTTCTCTTTGAAGAATGCATCTATGTCAGGTATCGCTTTGTCACTTTTTGGGGTACTGAATACCGATTCATACTGGGCTCTCAATGTTTCACATATTTCTTTTAGATCGCCTGTTAGTTCATTATTTCCTTTCCTTAAGAGCCAAATAGTAGCGCGTGTTTTTTTTTTTCGCATAGCTGTAGAAGTATTTTGGATTTTCCTTTATTGCTTCTACCGCCTTTTCCTCTTCCCTCTCTGTATGGCCCTTTATCAGAGTTTGTATTTCCCAATCGATCCTTTCCAGTTTTTCTTTTATTTCTTTCCTGGCATTGTTGTCTCCGCAATTAGCTAACTTCGTCGCTACTCTCTTTCTTTTGAGGAATATTCTTCTCTTTTGCCTCTCTAGCCAGTTCCTCTTTCCTTTTGGCTGTGCTTTCGGAGCATATTTTTCCAAAATTCTCAGCGTCTTTTCTTCCAAGGTTGTTAGCATTTCCTCATTTGTTTTATTCTCGAAACCTGTTCTCCACTCTATTTGGGCCATGTGTGATCTGATTTCTTCCCAATTTATGGTCTTGGAGTTTAAGTTAAAAGCCCCAAATTTGCTTCTTCCTTCTGTATGTGTATTGTCTTTTAAAGTTATAGCCATATTTGTTGATAACTCGATTATATTGTGGTCTGAGATAATAGTTGGAGTTATTTTTATATCCGCAATCAAGTTCGTGTTATTTGTAAATACCAGATCTAGGCAGTTATTTTTCCTGTATTTTCTGTTATCTCTTGTGTCATCATAAACTCGTTTGTGAGAGCCATCAGCATTCTTGCTTGCTCCTGGTCCTCGCTTGTGCCCCCCTTATCTTGCTGTATAAATATATTTCTACCCACCTTTTTGTATTTTATAAATGGGAAATTAAAATCGCCACAGAGTATTATATTAGGGAATGGGGAGTTTACGGACTTTATTAGGGTTCTGATATCCTTAATGACATCCGAAAATTTTTCATTTAGAGAGTTTGGAGGTTTATAGATGACTATCAGTACAACGTTTAGTTTCTCTATTTTCACTGCAAGGGTTTCCACGAAACTGTTGGATTTAATGATTACCGTCTCTGTCATATGCCTTTCATGTATATAAATAGCACAACCACCTTTACGTCTCGCTGTTTTATCCGTTCTTAGTAAGTCTTAGTAAGTTGAATCCATAGATATGCAATTCTTTCTTATCGATACAGTGTTCGCAGTTATCGCAGTTTCCTTGGCAGTCTTTAAGATGTGTTTCTGTGAGGCATGCGTTGTCCGCCCTTGTTTCATCCATAACGCCTTTCAGGTACGAAACTTTGTTTAGTGAATTGTTGGGTTTTATTCCTTGAATATTTGCCAGGACAATGTTTATGTTCTTTGTTTTGCATTGCCCCTTGTGCATTTTAAGTTCGTTGTCCTTTGATATCGCGTGTTTTGTAGCCTTGTGGTCCTCCGAGATGGATCCGTTCCCGCCTACCTGTTCTGGTAGCTTCTTGCCATGTAGCGGTCCAGCTCGAGGGCTCCCAGCTGTATGTGCTGTATAAGACTTAGCAGCCGTATTGTGTCCGGGATGTTGAAAAAATTGTGTGTGCTATGTGTTTTGTTTGCTCTTTGGGTACATATTCTTTTTTTCTCACATTCCTTCTGTTGTCATTTGAGACTTGTCCTTTGAACTTGTCAGGAGATGATGGTAGTAGCATTTTCTCCCGTACTGGCAGGTTCCATATGTCGCGTAGGTCTTGCAAATGTCCGGATGGTAGAATTTGCATTTTCCACTAAATTTGCAGTGACCATTATTGTAGAAGTAGTTGCACACAGGAGGGTGTTCGTAAATACATTCTCCTCCCTTATATCTGCATACTCCTTTCACATAGTATTTACATACATTTTCTTCCCCATTTTTACTTGGGCCTTTGTTTTTGGTGGTTTCAGTATAGTTTCTTTATTGTCTACTTGTTTTATCCTATTGCTGCTAATGCCCTTTGTTTGAAAACTTTGGATTTGGTTTTGTGCCTCTGTTTCCTCTGTTGGTGCTTCTTTTATTTCTATTATTTCTGCTTTTGCTGTTTTCTTTTCCTGTTCGTTTTTCACAGTTTTCTCTCGTACTATCTTCGTTCCTTCTATTTCTTTTCTCTGTTCACTGTTCATAAGCTCCTCTTTTGCCTTTTCCTCATAGTCTCATTCTGCTTTAAAAAATGTAAACGAGTTTATTTCGATTATGCAGCTTTTGCAGAACTTTATTCCGTTCACTTGTTTAGCGCCCGTTATAAGAGATTTCTTCATCGCTCCAATTCAGGCATTGAAATTCGACTAAGTTTTGGCAAAGATCACAGCGAATTGTTTTTGATTCATCTGTTTCTTTTTTACAGTATCCACAGGGTTGTATGACTTGATTTACCATTGCCATGTTTCTAATGGTATGTAAATGATTGTGCTCGAAATATTAACTCAAAATGGTAATTTATTAAGTGAGGTATTTGACTCGACTTTAGAAATGAGGGAGGGGAAGTTTTTTCGTTATCCCATAGAGTGGGGATTGGGGATGTGGCACGTTGTAGGTTCTCACTGATTGGTGCCCTGGAGTGTAGCGCGGGGGATACCTGAGGGATATTGCCTTTCGACGGGCAGTTAGATTAGATTTCCTCCGAGAGAAAACACTCGGAATAGATTGTATAGATTAAGTTGCTTTAATCTTATTTGCTTTATTTCAACAAACGCCGCTATTTCACCACTTAAATAGGCATACGACTGTGTTCACTGAATATTCACTCAAAATTTGGCACTACTAAAAAGGGATTAACTGCTGGATTTTTATTGTAACATCACTTTTATTGACTTTCCAACGAAACACGTGTAACCGTCACACTGGGCAGGAAAACACACACACACACACACATATATATATATATATATATATATATATAATAATAATAATAATAATAATAATAAACAGGCACACCAGAGAAAAAATAAACATCCTTCAAGGTTTAATCAGTACCAGTGTTTCGGAATGCACTAATTCCATCTTCAGACAATAAAAGGCCAATTCACATACAAAATACAAATTGCAATTGTAAGTTGCTTAATAAGAATTTAAAGTAAAAAGTTCAAATTATAAAAAGTAGCTAGGAAAATGTAAAAGCATTAAAACTAAAAGGAAATAGATGAAATTAAAATAAAGTTACAATTTTATATTTTCCAAGCTACTTTTTACAATTGTAACTTTAGGATCACCTGAAGATCAGGCCCCCAGCCTTCTCTAGTTCGTCTTATAAGGCTAACTAACGAAAATATCACGACCTAACCTAACCTAACCAATCGTCAAGGGCGTACAGTTGACCTAACGAGTGGTTAGGTTAGGTCGTGATATTTTCGTTAGTTAGCCTTATAAGGCGAACTAGAGAAGGCTGGGGGCCCGGATCTTCAGGTGATCCTAAAGTTACAATTATAAAAATTAGCTTGAAAAATATAAAATTTTAACTTTATTTTAATTTCATCTATTTACCTTTTAGTTTTAATGCTTTTACATTTTCCTAGCTACTTTTTATAATTTGAACTTTTTACTTTAAATTCTTATTAAGCAACTTACAATTGCAATTTGTATTTTGTATGTAAATTGGCCTTTTATTGTTTTACTCCTGAAGATGGAATTAGTGCATTCCGAAACGTTGGTACTGATTAAACCTTGAAGGATGTTTATTTTTTTCTCTGGTGTTCCTGTATATTATTAAACTGCGTTTCCCACGCATCAATCAATAACCGATATATATATATAATATATATATATATATATATATGGGAATGAACTCAGAATGGTCCCCTGAGTTTTTTATGATACACACAGACTGTGCATGGAACAAGGAACTCTTCTGGGAAAATTAAATCCACTATAGTCCGAATAAGTAATGGTAAATGACAAATACCATAGTTTTTCTTTTTCATGATGCTAGCCCGACGTGGGCAACGGGTTACTCGCAAAGAGATCCCATAAATATAGCTTCCCTCACCAGCTATCTGCAAAGCAGACAGGATCCAGCTTTGGGACATGGATCTAGGGTTTAAAGCAGCCTAGCCCTGCTACATTTAGAACCTCAATATAAGCAAAAGACTCGCTGTCTTCACGTCAGATTGAATACATCAATGAAAAGGGGTAACTATATATATTTTAGCAAAAAACCAAAACTTAAAAACCTCAACTGGCAGAATTGAGCGTCCATTTTCAAAGCACATAACATGTCCGTTTCAAGATGGGAATGAACTCAGAATGGTCCCCTGAGTTTTTTATGAGTTTTTTCCCATCTTGACCCAATTGACGATCGGGACGAAACTACCCAAGACCTGAATAGCCTTACAGTCGTGATATTTTCGTTAAAACTAACGAAAATATCATGACAACCTAACCAATCGTCAAGGACGTACAGTTGACCTAACTGATGCTATAAAGGAAAAGTTCCTTTTTCTTTTAAATGAAACAAAAAATTTGTCCATTATTCTTAACCTTAGCCTATAAGACCCGAATCTCGGGTAGTTTCGTCCTGCTCGTCAATTGGGTAGTTTCGTCCTGGCGACGAATCTATCCAAGCCCCTTTTCTGGCAGGACTTCTGGAAATCTTTAATACATGGGTTTCCTTAATGTTTTTTGGAAACTTTCTTATTGTCCTAAACTAAAGGGGTCTTATATACTACCGGTATGATATATGCTGTGTTGTAGGGTAACTATTTGAACATTTGTTCTTTGGAAATGGTGTTCTCCGTGTAGTCATAAATTGCTACACACAAGGCATTAATTTTACATAAGACATTGAAATGAGATTTTAAATCGTTTGGTTCCTTATCATATGTCAAAATTGGTTGAGGAAAGTTTCGTCTCATAATTAGGTTCCAAATTGGGGACCGCATAGACACTAACCGGGAATTTACTGGCTTTATTTTTTTTTTACTCTTGATCCTTGACCCTATATACAAAAAAAGGAACCTATTTGGTCAATGTAAGGAACCGTTTATTACCTGGATCATGAAAGTTTCCAAAAAGTCCATTTAGGTACCTCCTCTTGAAGATTTTACAAACTTTACTATTTACTCTGTATAATAATTTAATTTAACTCTGTTACCTGATACTTTAAGTAAGAATTTTGGATAATATTAATAATTTAAATTTATATCGAATAAGTAGCGTATACACGACAAACATAAACTATGGCAACATTTCCATACAGCGTAATTGTTTAAAAAGTCGTTCTCTTTCTCGCTTGATACTATTCTTATCCATTGTCCGAGAATGGGAATCCAACAATTGGAAATTCCAGATTTGGGAAAGCTCTTCCTGGTTTGAGAAAGGTTACATAAAGAAAGAAGGCTCTAACGCAGTTTCGGTCTCGATGGATATTTTATATGAAAGATGTAGTTTGAAGTGGGAAATCTTACAATGGGAATGGATCAATTTGAGAATTTCCTTCTTTGACTAAGTCTGAAATGGGAATGACGGAGATTGGGAAAAGATCACCAAAAATAAAAAGAATGTGAATTAATTTTCTGTTCTAATATTCGAAAGTCAAGAAGTCAAGTTCAATTCAGATAAATAAAACCTCATAAAAATTTAATTCAAGAATAAAAGATATCGAAAATGCTTCCGAGTACTTTCGTTCACATTTCAACTCTTCAGCTACGGAATGAGAAGAATCAAGTAGTGATTTAACTCCGTTCTGAATCGTGTAATTGAGATGAGATATCGCTCAAGAAGACCACGTCGAAGTCACGTCGCAATACTGGTTCCCGTTAGATCACTGAGGTTAAGCGACGTTCGGTCTGTTCAGTAGTTTGGCTGGAGGACCCTCTTTTACGTCCAGACGATGTAGCGACCCGTAGATAATTCAGATTCCACGTAAAGCTGTAGGGGTCTCACCCCATTGTAGGTCATTCCCATTCCCATCCGTGTCCGCAAAGGCATTTCCCATTCTAGGCAATTCTCGTTCTATGCCATTCCCACTTCGTGTCATGTTCATTCCCATCCAAGACCTTTTCCACTTTGGTCCGGGTTAGGTTACGATTGGTTAGGTTCTGATTGGTTAGGCTAATGTTAAGTTCGGTTATGATTGGTTAAAATAAGCTAAGTTCGAAAATATTAAGTAATTTCCATTTGGCGCTGTTTAACGACGAAAACATTATTTCCCAAATCAAGACACGTTTTTGTCAAATATGGATTTTTCACTTTTGGTCATTTTTACATGCGGTCCGCAAATCAAAATGGGAATGACAGTGAATGGAAAGTAATCGGCTGCAAGTATATTTTGCGGTCCGCAAATGAAAATGGGAATGACAGTGAATGGAAAGTAATCGCTGCAAGTATATTTTTTTTGGTTTCCTTGCTTAATTCTTACCCAATATATTCGTTCGTTTGTCTACATAATTTTTAATATCCGCGTTACCTGAATATATCGAGAATAATTAATTGTTTTGGCATTTTAACTTAAATTTGTATACTGATGATATTCCCAAATCCCGAACCAGCACCTTTTTAACCGTTACGAAAGATATTAAACAAACAAATTTATTATTATTATTATTATTATTATTATTATTATTATTTATTACCGTTCACACAAAAATTGTTGCAACTTTTCTTCCTAGAGTTCATTTTAAGATTTCTATTGGAATCACATCTGCTCAATGGCCTTTTAACCCACTGAACAGACGCTTTGTCGAAAAAGGTCATCGGCACATATTGGAAACAAGTTTGGCTATATAAAAAGAGTAATTTTGGGAGGTAAACTTGTAAGTTAACGTTATTAGGTCTTTCTTTAAAAGTCCAAAACTTAGCGAGGCTTGCAATTATAGTAAAAAACTTGAATATCTATATATATAATATATATATATATATATATATATATATATATACACCGTATATTAGTATTTTATTTTTCATCATACATACATACAGACAGAGATGCACAATTTTAAGATGAAAGTAATATAATTCTATTAAAACATTCACTAATTTACATATTGAGCGAAACAATGATAACTTATCACTGATAAGTTTGAAAACATCAAGGCAACGAGATACAGTTTTCCATAAACGATACGACAATATTTTCGAATTGAGCTTGAATCATTCATCAAACATATCTGCAGGGTATCGAGAAAATAATATCGTGGTTTTAAGGTTAATTCACACGTCTTTTTCAAATCAGAGAGAGAGAGAGAGAGAGAGAGAGAGAGAGAGAGAGAGAGAGAGAGAGAGAGAGAGAGAGAGAGAGAGAGAGTTTCGTACTGGAATCAATCAAAATAATACTTAAGTTTTTGTTGAGGTAAAGCAAAAAAAAAGAAAAGCCGAATTGTATGGTGATAGAATTAATATAATTGATTCGAAAAATAAAATGGTCATTTTTTTCTGAGTTGTTTATTCATACTGTGTGTTTTGACTAGTGACTTGGACATATAATCAGTTTGCTTGTTATGTACGCAAAAAACATTCATAATAAAATACTGAGTAAACAGGGGGGCCCATATAACAATCCTTCCCCGGGGCCCGTGGCAGCTCTCAGCGGCCCTGAGTGTACTATTTATTGTAGGGCAAAGTGCTACGTTCAATTGATTGAAAGCCATATGTTCTGCTGTTTTTTTTTAATATTAATACTTAATAGTCTCGGGCTCTAGGCTATAATCCAGATTTACCCATTTTATTTTATTATATTTTACATATATATAAAATTTTAACTTCTTTTCACGTTGCATGTATGGGCTACGTCGTACCCAGTGTCGTAACACGTTTCCCGTTGATCAGCAAAGTTAAACGACATTGGGTCTGGGTAGTAGTTGGATGGAGACCGTCCGCTGCGTCCACACTATGTAGCGACCCGTGGTTCGATCCCACGTAAAGCTGTAGGTGCCCTCCGTCATATGACCTTAGATGTTACGAAGGAGGTTAAACAAAGCCAATAATTATTATTATTCACGTCGTGTATATATATATACACATACATATATACTGTGTGTGTATATATATATATATATAATTCAGGTTTAGCTTCAGATATATTATCTTACATTTCTCAAATGAATTTCATTTCTAAGTTCAATATTAAAAAAAACAAAAAAAAAGAACAGATTAAATATATAATTAAAAAAGTTAACCATAATATTACTCGTGCTCTATAATAGAAAACAAAAGTATTATATGGTAAACTATTATATTTATATTATTGCATTTCATAACCAATAGTTCAGTTCGGTGTTAATAAATTTTTCAGTTTGGTGAAGCAGTAAAATGAATCATTGCGATACTTTCATTACGACCTTAAAATAAGAAAATTGATGTGAAACTAAATTTCTACAAATAGCAATTAAACAAAAATTAACAGTCAGTTCTAAATATATCGTTATCACATGGAACACACACACACACACACACACACACACACACAGGCATCATCAAGAAATTGTTTTGCATATACATTATATACCTTTTGGAAACATCATACTTTCTATCATTTGAAAGTTACTTTAAAATAGTTTCTAAAATATAATAATGACAAGAATGAGCAGATATTTAAAGTTAGCATGAAGTTGTTAAAAGAAATACTGGGTTAAGACAACCAAGGTATTTGATAATCATTTCGACTAAGTCAGCAAGCAAGTTTGTAAGAAAAATAAAGTTGAATTTGGTTGTCAAGTAAAGTGAATCTTGTATTCAGTTTTCTGGCTGGTGATATTTTGTGGAGGTGACATTTTGATTTTAATGACAAGTTTTTTAAGGTTAGGTTAAATTAGGTTAATTTGGAGTGTCGATCGAATTCCCCATCGACAGCGGAGAACATTTAAGGAGCAGAGGCTCAGAACCAAAAAGGGCGTCTTGGGAATATAGGATAATTTCACAGCCGTTGCTAATCATAGATTGCGAAGACATTTGCCATCAAGCCTTGCTCATATCTATATAGTTTAAATTTCAAACTGCAATTTTCCCTCCATAACTTCTGAGTCATGGAGGGAAAAAGGCAAGGGCTCAAGCTAGGGTTGCCAGATCAGATGGTTTCCAAATCCGGAGATTTTACCTACGAAGCTCATCATTATTTGTTTATGTAGCTAAACTGATATCTAAACGTCCTCATTTTTTAGAATAATAATTATCTTGCCAAAAATCTGTAAGAAAAGAGGCAAATTCTACTTTTAATGACATTTTTACAAAGCTCAATTTTCGGAGGCTCCGGCCCAAAAACGGAGACCTAGCAACCCTAGCTCAAGGTCCTGTGGCTTCCTCCCTGCTGCACGGCCCTGTATAGGGTCAAGGGTCAAGGGCCAAAAATAAGATCCAGTAAATTCCTTGTTAGTGTCTATCCACTCCCCAATTTGGAACCAAATTAGGAGACGAACCTTTCCTTAACATATTTTGACACGTAATACGGAACAAAACGATTTAAAATTTCATTTCAATTTACCTTTTTACAGTGTAGGTTTTAGTTACTAAAACAATATATTGGCAAATTATCCCAACTATTTTAAAATTAATCAATTATAATGGTTGGTAATTTGGGATAATTTGCCCAAATAGTTAAAATAACGTAAACATACGTACGTAGGGGGCCTACGTACATAATTTGTACACCGGAATTTGATGGTGATTTTTTAAAAATTTTTAGGTTCTTTTGCATTATCCTCCCAACACTAATTTTTTTATATAATGTTGGTTTGGTTTTGGTTATGGTACTTTATTTTCCTTCCATTATAAAAAAAATTAGTGTTGGTATTAGGTTAGGTTTGGTTAGGTTAGGTTAGGTTACGGTAAAAACAGCCCGCCGCAGGCGTTAGCCGTAGTTAGCCGGCTTCAAGTTAGGTTAGGTTAGGTTAGGTTAGGTTAAGAATATTTATTCATATAACTAATGATGTAATTTCAGAATATTAAAAAAATTAGTGTTGGGAGGATAATGCAAAAGTACCAAATTTTATATTGCATTATTGTATTCTCTTTTATTCGCTTTAATTGTTTTTGCATTTTCCTGAATTGAATAAAAATGATTTTACAATCCGACGTGTCAGAAAACTTTAAAAAAATTCTACTTTAGGTAAAACTTTTTTATTTTCCAATATATATATATGTATATCAGTGGCATACGCTGGATTTTCCTAAGGGGGGACGTCTAAATTTTCTTTTTATTCTGAAGAAGTTATTTTTTTGTCTTTAATGAACAAAAATGAAAAGCAATGTTAAAAAAGCTGAAATAATAATTATTTGATTATTAATAATTAGTAGTAACGAAAAATTGACTCATGTTTATTTATAATATAAAATCAATTCTTCTCGGCTTCTTTGCCGAGGTTTGCAAGCGCCATTTTCTTACTATTATTTTTAATAATAAAACAATAAATAAATACTTTGTGATTGACAAAAATAATTTGCAGTTGCCACATGGTTAAGCTGCCTTGCTGAGAAAAACGTTTTTTTCTTTTCTCTCGAAATTAAACTTTTGTCTTCTTAAGGGTGGGGGGGCAGACCCCATGGACCACCCTTGCGTACGCCACTGATACATATAATATATATATATAAATATATATAAATATATATATAAAATTATATATATATATATATATATATAATGCTGAACCTGATTTAAAACAATATACAGTAAAAATAGGTGATTTAATACGATTAAAATAACTAAGATACTGTAAGGTAAAGTAATATACTCTGTTCACTTATTTTAATTGTTTTAAATCACTTATTATTATATTGTTTTAAATCACTTATCGGATCACCTGAAGATTAGGGTCCCCAGCCTCAATTACCAAATGATATCTTCGTTAAAACTGACGAAAATATCACACCTTAACCTAATCAATCGGCAAGGGCGTACAGTTGACCTAACCGGGCATTCATTTTAATTTATTATTATATTTGGTACTGTAAAGCAAAAAACAAGAATACATGGGGGCCCTGATCTTCAGGTGATCCCACTTATCTACCATATAATATAAATACAGTAAGTCCTATATCTATTTTTGGAGCAAGTGTAGTTTACGCCCCCCCTGTGGTGCCTAGTGTAGTTTACATTCCCCTACATTATCCTAGTGTAGTTCGCGTTTCCCAACTTTGTCCGCGTATACCTAATCAAATAAAAAGTTAAAACCTACGAAAATATTACGACTTAACCTAACCAATCGTCAATATATATATATATATATATATATATATATATATATATATATATATATATATGTTAATGTTATAATGTTTCAGACCAACAAAGACCCTAGGATCCACTCATGGCTGGTCTACCTAACTGTGTTCGTAATTGTGTATTGTGCATGTCCTCCGTGGTGGCGGAGGGGACCTACAATTTTACGTGGGTTCCGAACCACAGAGAATATATATATAATATATATATATATATATATATATATATATAAACAGACTGCATATTATGCTCCAGATAGACAGGAAATTCAGAGAAGCATGAAAGCGATTGATCTCGGGATAATAATGACAGATGATGCGAAATTCGAAACACAAAATCAGATAGCGATAAATAAAGCAAAAAGAGTCGCCGGACAGGTTCTAAGAACGTTCAAGAGAAGGGACAGGACAGTAATGATTCCCCTGCTAAAAACACTGATTATACCAAAACTTGAATACTGCTCAGTTTTGACGTCCCCATATAAAAAGGAAGAAACTAATAAACTAGAAGAAACGCAAAGGCATTTCACAGCCAAGATTGATGGCTGCAAAGAACTCAACTACTGGGAAAGACTACGTAAACTAAATCTGTACTCACTGGAAAGAAGAAGAGAGAGGTACATCATAATCTACAATTAGTTTTAAATTGATAATTATTTAGTTTCGTAAAAATTGGTCGTTGCCAAATTACCGGCAGTTTTTACATAAATTTCTTATGTTCTTGTGGTTCGGAACCCACGTAAAATTGTAGGTCCCCTCCGCCACCACGGAGGACATACACAATACACGATTACGAACACAGTTAGGTAGACCAGCCATGAGTGGATCCTAGGGTCTTTGTTGGTCTGAAACATTATAACATTATAACATAACCATTCAAACAACACTGGAAAATAGGAAAGGCAGAATGTGTAGTGTTCCCAAATTAAAAGCACGACAAGGGACCTCCTCAACCCTGAAGGAAAATAGCTTGGTTGTCAGGGGGCCAAGACTTTTCAACCAGCTTCCTAAGGACCTCAGAAACGTAACGGGGGTCAAAGTTGAAGTCTTCAAGAAAAGACTGGATGCCTGGCTCAGGACAGTACCAGATGAGCCGGGCGTGCCTGGCTATGTACGGTGGAGAGCGCAAGAAAGTAACTCGCTCCTCCACCAGGCCAGACCTAGAGGCGGGGCCACCAGCTTGACCTCCGTGTGAAGAGAGACCAACACACGAAACACATAAGGTTCATGGTTCATAAGGTAAGGTGTATATATATATATATATATACACAGGGTGTTTGAAAACTTTCTGTACAAATTGTAATGGGGGATAGGCAACACCAAGACAAACCCTTTTCGTCTATAAGTGTATGTCCGCTGACGTCACCATTCGGCGCGAGAGGGCGCCGCTGCAATTGGCTAAAAGGTGAAGTGGGCTAGACTCGCGCTTGCCGCGGGCATTCTTAAATCGGACGTAGTACGCGTAACATGGAGCGCTTCACGACTGCTGAGATGGCTGACATGCGTATGGTGTATGGGGCTGCCAATGGAAACGGAAGAGCTGCTGTGAGGTTGTACCGACAGCGCTTCCCAAACAGACGTGTGCCAAACCACCAAACGTTTGCGCATTTGCATCGGCGACTGCGAGAAACTGGAACATTCCGTGCAAACATGCATGACACTGGTCGGGAGAGAAACGTGCGCACTCCTGACATGGAAGAAGAAATCCTACGGCGATTTGAGGACAATCCAAGCGCAAGCACGCGAGGTGTTGCACGTATCCTCGGTGTGAACCACGACCTGGTCTGGAGAGTGTTGCACGAGCAGCAGTTACATCAGTTTTCATCGTCAGAGTCCAGGCATCACAACCTCGGATTACCCTCTTCGTGTGGAATTCGCACGCTGGTTTCTGCGGCAGACAGCGGTGCAGCCTAATTTTCCGGCTTATGTGCTGTTCTCAGATGAGGCCTGTTCACACGTGAGGGTGTGTTTAACATGCACAATTCTCACGTGTGGGCGCACGCAAATCCACATGCTACACGGGTTTGTAATGCCTGGACTCTCTGACGATGAAACGGATGTAACTGCTGCTCGTGCAACACTCTCCAGACCAGGTCGTGGTTCACACCGAGGATACGTGCAACACCTCGCGTGCTTGCGCTTGGATTGTCCTCAAATCGCCGTAGGATTTCTTCTTCCATGTCAGGAGTGCGCACGTTTCTCTCCCGACCAGTGTCATGCATGTTTTCATGGAATGTTCCAGTTTCTCGCAGTCGCCGATGCAAATGCGCAAACGTTTGGTGGTTTGGCACACGTCTGTTTGGGAAGCGCTGTCGGTACAACCTCACAGCAGCTCTTCCGTTTCCATTGGCAGCCCCATACACCATACGCATGTCAGCCATCTCAGCAGTCGTGAAGCGCTCCATGTTACGCGAACTACGTCCGATTTAAGAATGCCCGCGGCAAGCGCGAGTCTAGCCCACTTCACCTTTTAGCCAATTGCAGCGGCGCCCTCTCGCGCCGAATGGTGACGTCAGCGGACATACACTTATAGACCAAAAGGGTTTGTCTTGGTGTTGCTTATCCCCCATTACAATTTGTACAGAAAGATTTCAAACACCCTGTTATATATATTGATGATCGGTTAGGTTAAGTCGTGATATTTCGTTAGTTTTAATGTTTTATTTGATAGATTCATTTAAAAATGTCTCCTAAAGATCCTAGTGTAGTTTACGTTCCCCAACTTTGACCTAGTGTAGTTTGTGTCCCTTTTTGCGTCATGGGGTAAACTACACTTGCTTCCTATTTTTTATCACTTGGCACAAATGTTTCTCAATTTTCTGAGAAAGCTTTGAAATCGCGTTTCATTTTTCCCACTGGGTGTGTATCATGAAAACCATCAATTAATATCACGCTTTTAATTTTATATACGAGTGTGTGTGTGTTGTGTGTATGTATATATATATATATATATATATATATATATATATATATATATATATAGATATACACAGACCGTACATGGAACAAGGAACTCTTCTGGGAAATTAAATCCACTATAGTCCGAATAAGTAATGGTAAATGACAAACACTACAGTTTTCTTTTTCGTGATGTTAGCCCGACGTGGGCAAGGGGTCACTCGCAAAGAGGCTCCAAAAATATAGCTTCCCTCACCAGCTATCTGCAAAGCAGATAGGATCCAGCTTTGGGACAGGATCTAGGGGTTCCTAGGGGAGCCTATCTTCTTTGCAGATTGCTGGTGAGGGAAGCTATATTTTTTGGGCTTCTTTGTGAGTGACCCGTTGCCCACGTCGGGTTAACATCATGAAAAAGAAAACTATAGTGTTTACCATTTACCATTACTTATTCGAACTCTAGTGGATTTAATTTTCCCAGAAGAGTTCCTTGTTCCATGCACGGTCTGTGTGTATCATGAAAAACCCTCAGGGGACCATTCTGAGTTCAATCCCATATATATATATATAATTCTATATTATATATATAATTATATAATATATATATTATATATATGTGTGTGTGTGTGTATATATATATATATATGAAAATTATTTCACGAAAGTAAAACGTGAATAATATTTATGAGGAAAATAACTACGAAGGAAAATAAAACATGAAATAGTGCTCAAGCGCTTTCGTTAGAGTTCCTGAGGATGTCATGAGACGAAAGCGCCTGAGCACTATTTCGTGTTTTATTTTCCTTTGTGGTTATTTTCATCATCATATATATATATATATATATACATACATACAGTATTAGTAGTGTTATTAGTACTAGTACAGTTCCCGCCGCTTCGCTGACGGTTAGACAGGCTAAAAAAGAACCCAGCCGTGAAAATTTTGAGCTTCACATTGTGTCAACATTTCTGAATCTGGTATCTCCCAAAACCTCCTCACCCCCATTCATACAACTTGGGAGCTAACCCCCTCCCCCATTACCCCCACCCCTCCCCATTACCCCCCACCCCCCATTACCCCCACTCCCACAGTTCTTCCATTGCTAAACTACAGAAAAGAACACAGTCATGAAAATCTTGAGCTTCACATTGGCGACCGTAATAAAATTTCTGAATTTTTTTTACAATTTCTGAATTTTTTTCTCACAATTTCTGAAAGTGTGACGGACAGACAGACGGACAGACGGACAGCTCTCTTATTATAGTATAGAAGATTAGTATTATGCAGTAAAGAACATGGTTCACATAGTGGATATAGTCTGTGTTTTAAGTTTAGTATGTATGTATGTATGTGTAAAATACCCGCAAAAGAAATTTAGAAAGTAATCATTCCGAGTACTTTAGAATTTATTGCAACTCCATCTTCAGGGAATGAAATAAAGTCGAATACACTCCAAAGGATTTTTTTCAGTAATGAAGCTAACAATATATATATATATATATATATATATAATATATATATATATATATATATATATATATAAAATTTTGGTTTGACCTTGGTTCAGCTTCCGTCCCAATTTTTCATTATGACGAAGGTCGAGCTTGTCACTCCACTTTAGACCTACAGTTTAACGTGGAATCCGAACCACGCCGCACCAACAACCCAGCGTCTTAACCACTAGGCTACCCAGGGTACCCATTTATCTACCAACCAAATTTTATTGTTTAGAAGGATGAACAGCTGGGTTTTGCTGCGCGCCGCCTGCTGTCACCCAGTCTCGATCCCAAGGTCAATCAATCAATCAATCAATAAATACTTTTACAAAATCGTTAAAATAACTTGACATAAAAAATATATTAGTAAAGATGTGAGAAGGGAGTGCTCCAAAAAAAATGTGAATGACACGTTGAGGTGATGCGGAGTGTTTAGGGAAATGCTCTTTTCCATTAGAATTTTCGTAAACACAACACAAATGTGAAATTAACTCAAGAGGAAAAACACGCTGCTTTTCCTGTACATTTGCAGCGAGAAAGGTTTTCATCCTCCGCCACTGTGGTTCCCCCCAAGGTGTCCTCACTCCCACATCGCACTCCCCCTAGATTGGGTCCCTTAGACCTAATAATTATACCTTCGACAATGCAAGGTGCTCCTTACGATTAGAGGAGGCCCGAGCCTTAATTCTAATCTATAAGGAAATAGATTCTAATAAAATAACAAATGTGGGTGCGCTTGTTCTATGATCACGAGAGGATTAACGGCCTACTATTACAATTTAGGGATAACTAGTGTCTTCGGCTTCTCCCAAGGGAATTCTTCTCGGCCGAAATGGCCATAGCATGAAGTAGCTTTGTAGATGGGCTGACGGAGGCCCAATTCCTTCACTATCTTTCCTGGCCGAAGGTCGAAATTTGCGGGCCGCATATACCGCTGAACGATCCACCTTCGTGTAATCTTTGCCCGAAAAGGCGCCTCCACCGTGCGCACCCCATCCTCCGTACGTATCAACAATGATTTTCCTCCCGGTTAGGCCAGCATCTCCCTGAGGTCCTCCCATCTGGAACCTTCCGCAAGGATTGATATAAAATTTAGTTTCATCATCGAGATATTTGCCGCGAATGACTGTTTTGATAACTTTTTCCATCACTTCCTTCTTCAGATCTTCCAATGCAACTTTATCAGAGTGCTGCGTTAACACAACAACTGTGTGAACTCTTTGATTTAGAGCCGCTCCGTGATCGATGAATTTGTAGTCAGCGACGCTGACCACTACACCACCGAGGCGCATTACCAAATGTAATAACGTGGGGGTTAGACCCCGTTATGTATTAGGTTGGCAATTAGACATAAAAGGTACTTACAGGTGTTTTGCTTTAGATCTTCTTTGGGGGCCTATTATTTGTTATTTGGGTGCTCATTTTCGCCAGCGTCAACGAACCTCGATGAACCCAGTCCTAATTTACCAATTTAGAATATATATATATATATATATATATATATATATATATATATATATATATATATATATATTGCAAGTCAGGGAAATTTTTGTCAAAATTGTGATGTATATGTTTTGGTTAAACTTTAAAGCAAATAAGCAAGAACAAATTCTTGATGGGATGAAGTTAACAGTTAAGCATGAACATTTGGGTGTAATTCGGATGTAATTTGAAATATCAGCCGATTACATGTAATAATACTTACATTTGTACATTTTTTTTGGTTTAATTCGATATCGGAGAAACTTTTTATAAGGTAAAATCAATTGTATTGAGTTGAGGAAGAAAATTTGCAGAAATGCTTTTTTTAAACAAACCTCAAAAATTACGTGTAACGAAGCTTCTGTACTTGGTTCATCACCCATGGAAGAAACAAATATTTCAATTATCGTAATCCAATGAGCCATCACGTTGATGATAATTTCCTTGTTTGTATATATATATACGCCTGGTAAAACTGTTAGAAATTCCGTGCGTCGGTCTCTTCACACAAAGGTCATGCTGGTGGCCCCACCTCTAGACCTGGCCTGATGGAGGAGCGAGTTGCTTTCTTGCGCTTTCCATCGCACATAGCCAAGCACACCTAGCTCATACTGTACCGTCCTGAGCCAGGCATGTAGTCTTCTTTTGAAGATTTAAATTTTGATACCAAGTCTTAGCCCCCTGACAACCAAGCTATTTTCCTTCAGTGTTGAGGGTGTCCTTTGTCGGCCCTTTAGTTTGGGAACACGATCCATTCTGTTTTTCCTATTTTTGAGTGTTGTTTGGACATTTACTGGGTTCAGTTTGAGGTTTGGTACCAGTTTTTCGATTATTTCCCATATGTACTGTAAATTATAGTCTCTCTCTCTCTCTCTCTCTCTCTCTCTCTCTCTCTCTCTCTCTCTCTCTCTCTCTCTCTCTCTCTCTCTCTCTCTCTCTCTCTCCAGCAAATATAGATTTAATTTACGTAATCAGTAGTTGAGTTCTTTGCAGCCATCAATCTTGGGTGTGAAATTTCTTTGGATTTCTTCTAGTTTATAAATTTCTTCTTTTTTGTGTTGGGACGTCAAGATTGAGTAGTATTCAAGTTTTGGTACGATCAGTGTTTTCAACAGGGAAATCATTACTCTCTTGTCTCTTCTTCTGAAGTTTCTCAGTAGCTGTCCCGTAACTCTTTTTATTTTGTTTATCGCTATCTGATTCTGTGTTTCAAATTTTGCATCATTGGTCGTTATTACCCTAAATCATTTACTTTCGTGTTTCTCTGCATTTCCTATCTATCTGGAGCATAGTATGCTGTCTAAGTTCTTTGTTTCTTCCATATCTCAAGAGCTGAAATTTTTCGGTATTAAAATTCGTGTTATTGTCTTCTGACCATTTGTATATTCTTTTTGTGTCCCTCTGTAGGGCATTCACCTCTTCTGCATTGCCGAATTTTTTACTGATCTTTGTAACATCAGCAAAAGGTGTTACTGTTGTCTGCTACTTCTTAGTTCATGTCTGTCAGCATGATAATGAATAGGAGTGGAACTAATACTGTTCCTTGTGGAACTGAGCTGTGTACTTCCGATTCTAATGAAGATATACCTTAAATTTTTACGACTTAATGAAGATATATCTTAAATTTTTACGACTTAATGAAGATATACCTTAAGTTTTTACGACTTACTGACGTTCTCTGAGGAAGCTGGAGATCCATTTACCGACTTTGCATGTTATTCCCATATGTTTCATTTTGTGTGCTATTATATCATGATCACGTTTATTGAATGCTTTAACAAAATCCATGTATATTACATCATAGTTATCAATGATCTAAAGTGCGTAGATGTAGGTAATTCATTCGTACAGTTTTTAATCAACGAGCATTCCATTTGTTCGTACTTGTAGCTGAATGTGATTTCATTTGTCCTATAGTTCTCATTATATCATCTGGGGTAAAGTCAAAATCAGTTACACACTCTCCACTTAATTCCTCTTCAAAAAAGGCATTTCTGTCAGGTATTTCTTTCTTTCTTTTTGTGGTACTGAAAGCTGATTCATTTTGAGCTCTCAATATTTCATATATTTCTTTTGGAGTGTCGGTTAACTCATTATTTTCTTTCCTTGAGGGTGCGATAGTGGCTCGCGTTTTTGTTTTTCTGTCCACAATATATCTTTTGTTGCTTTCACAGCATCTTCTTCCCTCTCTGACTGACCCTTAATTAGGGTTTGTATTTCTCTGTCTATACTCTCCAATTTTACTTCTATCACTTTTCTGGTGTTGTTATCTGTGCAATTTATCAACTTCGTGCCTACTGTCCTTCTTTTGCGAAATAGTGTTTGCTTTTGCCTCTCGAAATAAGTCCTCTTTTTCCCTTTGGCTGCACTTTCGGAACGTATTTCCAACGTCTTTTCATCCAGGGTTATTAGCATTTCTTCGGTTGTTTTATTCCCTAAGACTGTTTTCCACTCTATTTGTACCATATGGGATCTGATTTCTTCCCAATTTATAGTCTTTAAGATCAGGTTAGAAATCTGAAATTTGTTTTGTTCTTCAGTATGAGTCGTTACTTTTAGTGCTCTCGCCATATTAGTTGATACCTCGATAATGTTGTGGTCTGAGATATTTGTTGGTGTTATTTTTATATCACTGATTAAGCTGGTGTTATTTGTGAATACCAGATCCAAGCAGGTATAGTTTCTGGTGTTATCTGTAGTGATGCACCGGAGGCAGATTTTGGCCGGAGGCCGGAACCTCCGTAAGTGTTTTTTCCTCCGGCCTCCGGCTGGAGGTTCCAGCCAATTGATTTATTTCAGTATTTATATATATGTGTGTGTGTGTGTGCGCGCGCGTCCATCGTCTCATCTATTTAGGGTTTATATATTATAGTCCTGCTATTTTAAATTATTAAGTCTTTAATACTTAAACTTTATACAAGTCGACTTTCTATGCTTTGTGTGTGCTAATTTCTCTAAAAATTCCCATTGAACAGAATATCCTCAGGTTATGAAATTTATGATGTCTTGCTGAATGCTGAGTAAAGTAGCCTATATCAAATCAATTATTAATACGATCACTGATCACTCATAAAATAAATTATTATTACAGTCACTGAGAACTGAAATATTAATACAATCACTGATCACTCATGAAATAAATTATTATTACAGTCATCTGAGAACTGAAATATTCGGATAGGTGCAGAAATGAGGTTTTATAGAATTAAAACTAAAAGTTGTCAGAATTGAGTTTGGTGTACTTGGCACCTGGCCGGAGTTTAGTGAGACCTCCGGCCGGAGCAGGAGTTTTTCTAAAGTGGCTGGAACTCCTACTCGGCCGGAGCCGGAGCTCCGGTGCATCACTAGTTATCTGTTATCTCCTGTGTTAACATAAATTCATTTGATTTGTTAGCACTATCACTATTTTTGCTTGTTCCTAGTCTTCTCTTGTGCCTCCCTTGTCCTGGTGTATATATACGTTTCTACCCATCCTTTTGCATTTTATAAAAGGGAAATTAAAATCACCCCAGAGTATTATATTGGGGATAGAGTGTTTAAGGACTTTATTAGGTTTCTGATGTCGGCAATCGCTTCAGAGAACATTGTAGTCGGAGTGTTCGGAGGTCTGTAGATGACTATTAGTATCACGTTAAGTTTTTCAATTTTTACTGCTAAGAGTTCCACGTATCTGTTTGATTTACTTATTATTGTCTCTGTCATATGGCTCTCTCGTATGTATATAGCACAGCCACCTTTTCGTTTTTCTGTTCTGTCAGCTCGTAGTAGGTTATAACTATCGGTTTTATTTATTTTTTATCTGTGTAGTATTCGCAGTTTTCACAGTCTACTTGGCAGTCTTTAAGATATATTTCTGTGAAGCATACGACGTCAGTCCTTGTTTATTCCATAAATCCTTTTGTTTATCATGTGGTGCGGTCTTGGCCCTTGAATATTTGCCAGGACTACGTATATTTATGTTTCCTGTTTTGCGTTGTCCTTCGAGTATTCCACATTCAATTTACTTCAGTGTCGCGTGTTTTGTATTCCTATGGTCCTCGAAGAAAGCTCCGTTTTCGGTTACCTGTTCTGGTAGTTTCTTGCTTGGTAGCGGTTCGGCTCGGAGGTTCTCAGCTGTGCCGACTGTATGTGCTGTATGAGGCTTATTAGCCGTACTGTGTCTGCGATGTCGAGAAAATTTGTTCCGTAGTTTTTATATAAGTTTCTTGCCGTTTTTCCTATTGTTCTTTGAGTTTGTTGGGAGATGATGATAGTAGACTTCTTACCATATTTTCAGCCCCCCCCCCCTCTGCCTTGCATAATACTTGTAAATGGTGGGGTGATAAATTTGTAGCTGTCGCCAAGTTTACAGTGACCGTTGCTGTAATAAAAATTACAAATGGTGGGGTACTCATATACCTATACACTGTGCTTCCTCATATCTGCAAATCCCCTTCGTATAGTATTTGTATGCAGTTCTTTCCACATTAGTACTCGGGGCCCTCGTATTTGTTGTTTGTTTCATTTCCTCTTTTGGAGATAACCTCAGTCTATTATCGTGACTTCTCTCTTGTTTTTCGCTGTTTACTCTATTCACGCTGGTGTTCTCCGACTGATCTACGTGTATTTCTTTTCGTGCTTTTGTTAGTAATTTTTTCGACTTCTTTGTGTGTCGGTATACCGACATGCGACATGTTTGTATCTGTTCCACTATATTTTCGTCTCCTTTCTTGTTTCTTTCTGCTCATCATGTATATCTTCTTCTTCTTCTTCTTTTGCTGCTTCTTCAGTATCTCTCTCTGTTTTATAAACCGTAAACGAATTTATTTCCGTTATACTCGTACATCTTTCCTAGAAATATTTTACTCCATTTAGTCGTTTGGCACTTGCTATAAGAGTGATATCTTTATCTTTCCAATTTAGGGAGCTAAAATCAAAGAGAAATTGACAGAGATCACATCCAATTGCCTTTGATTCATCGGTTGCAAACCGTGTAGTATTGTAGAAATCGGTTTCCCATTTTGGTGCTATTATTATTATTATTATTATTATTATTATTATTATAATATATATATATATATATATATATATATATATATATATATTATATTATATATATATATATATTATATATATATATATTATATATATATATATTACGCACTCACGCCGAATAACTTTCAAACGCGATCGGATTCAATAGCTTTGATATTCTTTACAATAGTCAGTCCACTCTTGACCTCAGAATATTGGAATCCCTCTTTATACATGTCCTCAACCCACCTCTTAATGACTTAGTTTCCTCCACCAAACTTTTCATAATCTAATGCACAACAACCAACCAGCCATTGCGCATCTTCCTTTCTTGCATATCCCCCTTTCTCGCACATCCCCTTTTCTCATTGCAGTCGTGTCGTCTGATTGAGCCATGTGATGTAAAGGTATTTAATAGTCTCTTGTAGAGCTATTCTGAAACATTTTATTTGCTTTGTTTTAATTTTAATGTTAACAGTTTATTTTGTGAACATTTTAAAATTAATTTTAAAATTAATTTGTTTTAATTATTGTATGATTTTAATTCCTTTTTTTCGTTGAATGTGTCTTACTGGGGACGGAAACCGAGTTTTTCGAAACGTTTCGATATTAAAGAAATAAAGTGTTCACTTCAAAATGAACATACTCGTGTGTATACACACGCACACACACACACACACACACACACACACACACACACACACACACACACACAACACACACTCACAAAGGGGAGAGAATGGGCGACAAGCTTGACCTTTGTGAAATGAAGAATCATCGCACGGAACATTTGAAAGGTTGAAAGGTATGCACTAATGGAGGTGATTGTAGACACCAATCGACTAGGGAAGTACTTCGAGGGAGAGGACGTTAGGCAGGATACAGGGAATGCTGGAACTTCCGTTTCCCCTGTTATTGTCCTCCTTAACTGATCCTTTTCCGTGTCTCGTCTACCCTGTGAGCAGTCCAGTATGCTCTCAAAAACACACTTCTTCCTCTGTTCTTCATTAAACATGGATGCATTTTAGACACTACACAATTTTTTTGTCAAAATTAAAAAAAAAAGGTCATCGTGAACCTCGGTGACCTTAATTTCGGCTCTCTCTTTCTTAGATGGGGGGGGGGGGGGGTCATTTTCGCGGGCGCTCACCCTTGAACACTCCTTCCTACATAAAAAAAAATACTGCAACTCAAAATGTTACATTATTTATTATAAATTTAATTGTATAATTTACGCTTTAAATTGTGTTGCAATTGTAATTCATTAAATAATATAAGTATTATACAGGGTGGGCCGTAAGTTTCCATACATAGGAAAAATAAACATTTTTTTATGGACAACCATTTTTATTTATATAATATGCTCTACATGGTTGCCATTGTTTTGAAAACACATTTCAATACGTGTTCCCCACTGTTGATGAACACGCATTAGCACAGTTGACGTTATGCTTGTAATGGCGTTGGTGATACGTTCCTTTAGATGATTTATGTCTCGTATCTTTTCCTGATACACCATGGCCTTCAAGTGCCCCCAAAGATAGAAATCAAGGGGGGTGAGATCTGGGGATCTGGGAGGCCACTCCACAGGACCACGCCGACCAATCCAAGCATCCGGAAACTGCTGATCCAAATACCGACGCACGTGAAGACCATAAGTTTTAAATTTTCCTATGTATGGAAACTTACGGCCCACCCTGTATATAAGTTAATTCACTCTTATTGTACTATTATGCAGAGATTTTCATATTTAGTGTTAGTTTTTTGTTAAATTTAGTGTTAAATTATGTGTTAGTTTTTTGTTAAAGGAGTTTTGCTTAGAAGTGTTATATTACTTAGTTTTTTAAAATTAAATGTACATTTTCGGTAAAATGTCCGCCTTGGAAACCAAAATTACTATGATAAAAAGCATGAAAAAATTATTAATTAGTTAACGTTTGTTGAGTTTTGTTTCTGAAATTTTATTAGTCACCAAAATTAATGAAATATTTGAAGGAAACCAAATTATTACTAATTAGTAATTTTTTATGTTTTCGAGAAATTTTGTTTTTTGGCGAACTTTTTTCGAAATTACGATGAAATTGTAAATTTTATGAATGCCCGTTTTCATTTTTTTTTTTTTTTTTTGCCAGTTTATGCTTCTTGAAATTTCTTGTGTTTTACGACCGCAAAGCATTGTATGCTGCAATTCATACGAAGAGCCCATCATCGTACTCATATCCTGTGAACTCGAAAATTTTCCCGGTTTACTTATGATTATGTATTTATTTATTTACTCATTTATTCATTTGTTTATTTATTTATTCACTCATTTTTATTCATCCCTTTTATTTACTCGTTTACTTATTTAATTAAATTCCGACTTATTTACTTATTGATTAGTTTGAAAGCTTTTTTTCTTCGAGTTTGATGGAACGTGAAACCGATGCAATAAGAGAAAAGAAAGTTGGCCTTTGACTCTTAACTTTGGATAGGAAAAGTTATTGAAGAAAGTTTTTGTATCGTATAAAGTGTTACTAATATTGAAGAAATTAACCGGAATAACAGGTTTGTCATAGGCAAATCTAAGCCAGTTTTCCTACAGGTTTGCCAGTAAAACCTACTTTTCAAAAATAGGTTTTATTGGCTTTTTATTGGCTTTTTACTGGCCTTTTTTTTTATCTTCTTTACCGAGAGAAAATATTCTCATTATTTACGTTGAAATAGACTACAAATTTTCAACCTACTATTTCGTTAAGTTAGGTTACGCTAGTTTAGGTGAGGTTGGGTTAGTTTAAGTTAGGGTGAAACGAAAGCAAAATTAGCGCTGTTGGTTTCTTAGAGTGTTGACATTTTTTTTTTGGGGGGGGGGATCATAAAAATAGGTACAGCTCCTACCAAAAACCAGGGACAAAAGGGTTATTATTTGCACAGCTAAATATAGTTTTCTTCTATATTAAATTAATACCAGAATTGGAAGTCTCTCAATTTTGATCATTCTCACTTCAGCCGTCGTTGAAACTCAAAGAAACTTTGTTATCGTTAGATTAGCATAACTTAGGTTAGGTTAAGTGAAGTAAATATTAATAGTGTTTTGGTTTATTTAACTTCTGAAACTAATAGTTTAGTTTGAAAAATGACGCAACAAATCTGGTAAATTTCTGCTAAACTTTTCAATTTGGACTACATATAGAAATCAAATTTCATGAATATACTGTGGTATTCCTATTAATTTTGTGTTGTCTTTTATCGAGGAACACCTCTATAAAAGTTGTAATTTAGTTTGTACAACAAAAATTTTTAGGGGAATGATACAATTAATAAAATTTTAAAAATATCAAAAGAAGTTTTTAAATCTGAAATTTGGAATATCTTTAATGACTGAAACATACATTATGTTAATTTTTTAATTTAAATTTAACTATTTTTATGGTAGCATGTTTTCGAAAATTATTACGACAGCATGTTTTGTTTTTTACTTAGAGAGCATGTTTCAGATTTTTATAATGCGAGAGCAAAATATTATTTATGTTTTCTACATTTAAAAACATCGTAAATCACGTGATAATAGTGTAAACTTTATATAAATCAAAGATAACTTCATCATCTGTTTATCATTTCGGTAAATCTCCTTACCGAAACGGTGTACGGGTTTTAACTTTGAAATTATTGATAAAGACACGATTTAGAAAATATCAAATCCCACATTCCAAAAAACTTCTTGAAAACGCAAAGCATTTCTTAGAAAGTTTATCGCTAGGAATAGCAAGCCAACTAAAACTAGACTAATTAGTTTTTACTCGATTTTTTTAACTAGTTCTTATCATACTCGTAGTTTGATAACACGAGGAGGCAAGTTATTACTCTCATAGAAAGAATAAATTGCCAGTTTTAGCATATATAGACTATAGATATTATCTAGAACTAATACGTCCTAACATACTTTTCAATAAGAATAAGCACAAACCCATTCTAATCCAAAACTAACATATATATATATATATATATATATATATATATATATTATATATTATATATATATATATATATATATATATATGATGCGAATAAATGCCTTGCTAGGATTTGAACCCAACACCTTCTCTCAAAACTATATAAAATCGTCTGGCGTCAACCGGAACAAAATAATAAGAACCATATATACAAGCTTCAAAAGGGTTAAGAAGTGGAGTAGAGAATGAAAATAAAATCACTGATTGGCGAATACAGTAAGAATTTTGATCTAAGAAAAACTGAAAATAAAGAGTTTTGTGAAATTTGGTGAATCGACAAAATCCAAAATCGGTTAAGAAGTATTTTCTGAAAGTTTTGAAAGTACTTTCATTTTAAGGTACTTTTGTTTAAAAACTAAAGTCTGAGTCTTCCAAATCATTGTTTTATATATATATATATATATAATATATATATATATATATATATATATATGGGAATGAACTCAGAATGGTCCCCTGAGGTTTTTTATGATACACACAGACCGTGCATGGAACAAGGAACTCTTCTGGGATAATTAAATCCACTATAGTCCGAATAAATGCCTTATTCGGACTATAGTGGATTTAATTATCCCAGAAGAGTTCCTTGTTCCATGCACGGTCTGTGTGTATCATATATTATATATATATATATATATATATATATATATATATATATATATATATATATATATATATATAATTTAGCATAATTATTACCTCTGATGAGGATAAACTAAATTAATTGAGATCAAATTTAATAACAACGTAAATTGTAAAATTGGGATCTTTGAATGACGAGATTTACTGAAAGAAAATGAGTGAATTCTGATGATGATAAAATAAATAATAATAAATAAAAATACGGGTTTGTATACAGAAGGTATGCGATTGCACATACTTGTGGTTTTTGGTCCAGTTTGTGTAGAGCAGGCCTGGGGTAGTACGAATATAACTGTGATTGGTACGGGTAAATTTGTGCTGCCTTGGGAACGAAACCTAGTCTTACGGTGCATCTTGCTCGTGAAGAATCATGTACCTGGACTGATAATAACTATAGTAGCTGCATATAATTAAAACCCACTCTAATAGACAGAGTTTATTTCCACAACAGTTTCTATGCCCACTGGCATCCTCTTCGGGTGGATACAGAAAAACGAATTCGTTTTTCTGTATCCACCCGAAGAGGATGCCAGTGGGCATCGAAACTGTTGTGGAAATAAACTCTGTCTATTAGAGTGGGTTTTAATTACATTTTGACCTTCACGTAGAAAAAAGTGAAGTTTTTTGCATTTAATATTAGTAGATGCATTCGCGATACAAACTAAAGAAAATTGCGTAAAAACGAATACCGATTTGGATATTCTCTAAATTGGTACCCCTCTACCATAGTTGGTATCAGTGGTGATAAACTTTATATGGAAGCTTCGGCAGTGTATTTCCCCTCCCCCCCTCCCACACCCTGTTTGCTTGCTAATGCTTCTGCGAGCTGCTCGTACACTGAAATGATGCTTTATGTGAAAAAGTGTTATCCTTTGAGCTTACTTTCACTTAAGATGTAACTACACACACATATATATATATATAATATTAGTGATGTAGCGGATGTCATTTTTTTCACATCCGCGGATGCGGATGCGGATGAGGATGTTTGATTTCAACATCCGCGGATGCGGATGCGGATGTCTACATTTTCGTTATTTTTTAGGATATATTCGAGATTTGTTGTGTTTAACGTATATAATAAGTTATTATATAGAGAGAGCTGTAGCTATAATGTAGTATAATTGATTAATTGTACAATAATTGCTGTACTTTTCTCTGAACATATAAAATAATATCAAGCATCTAACTAATATAGAAATCAATTAGTGAATTCGTCTGTAAATAAATTCGTTATATTTTGTTGAGTTTCAGCTACAATTAGAAACCATAATTGTGTTACCAGGATGCGGGACGTGAACCCAACTCAAATGCACCCCACCGACCTCTTTCCCCAACCTCCACCTTTATAGAAAGAGATCTTTAATTAGCTTGATAACTATTTATATTAAGTTTAAAGTTTTATTAGGCATATTTATAAATGAGTAATTAAAATAAAGTAAACTAAGATGTTCATCGTTTAATGTTCAAACTTAATTATAGGAAGGTTATGCTTAAGGAACATTTTTCTGCCTTTTCTGCTGCCAGTCTGTTTCTCTTTTCATCATATATTAATCCAGCACTGCTAAATAATCTCTCGCTTGGTACGTTTGTTGGAGGACAGGCTAAATGTTTCCTTGCAAGTTTACTCAAGTATGGATAGATATTCTGCGTATTTTTCCACCAACTAATAGGATTGTCACATGCAGCCAGGCGTTTTTCTTGGTGATAGCTCTCGATCATTTTTACTACATCTTTTGACATCGCGTAGGTCTCGTCATTGCTGCTTGACTCAAGAAACTGAGAGACAGATTCTGTGATAGATTTGCTTGTTGAAGGTGTTGGTTCTGTCACTGAAACTTTTATTCTTTTGGTGGGTGGCGAAGCGACAGATTCAAGAGATTGAAGCTCTTCAACTGCTTTGCCAAGTGATGATTTAACTCGTTCTAATGTACTAGGTGAAAATAACTTAGCTTTGTAACGTGGATCTAAGTAGGTTGCAAGAGAGTAACTTCATACAAGAACAGCCTCTCGTCTTGTCGCTTGCATCACTTTTGCGCACAATGAACTAGTTCTATTAATAGTAGAATTTGATAATTTCCGCTTATTAATGACATTTTATCTCAACGGTCCACATCCGCACGACATCCGCAGTTAAAGTGCGGATGCGGGTGCGGATGCGGATGCGAGAAAATGTGCGGATGCGGATGCGGATGTGACCTACATCACTAATATATATATATATATATATATATATATATGAGACAAAGCAAGAAAATTTTGTATTTTGTTACTTTCAGATTGAATCTCTTTTTAATTAATTTTATATACCTGTCACAGGTAAATTTCATTTCTGATACCCGTGTTTATCTTTTTTTCCACAGGTAAGTGAATGCATCTAAGGGGCCAGAAGGGGTCACGAGGTAAGCAATTCCCAGTGGAATCTTTCTTTTTTTTCATCATAAGTTCAGATTTCAACGAAAGGTAAGGACGAAACAAATCAGCTTTTTTTTTTTTTTTTTTTTTGTGAACATTATTTTTTTTAAATTAACCCTTTTTGAAATGTGATTCCAGTGTTTTATATATATATATATATATATATATATATATATATATATATATATATATATATATATATATATATAACGTTGTTAATATTTACTTTCTAATTTCAAACATTTCGGGAATGGCATGTCCAATCAACAGTTGATAATTAAAATTACAAATAATCTCTAGTGTTTTATTTCTATTTTAAATAATTATTCACTGATGATGCTAAATTTCATTCCTGAAATGCCTGGAATTAGAATATATATATATATATATTATCCATAAACTATCTTTACAAATTCAGTTGAATTTATGAAGATAATTTATGGACACCCCTCTATATATATATATATATATATATATATATATATATATATATATATATATATATATATATATTATATATATATATATATGACATCTTCCACTCGTTTTATGGTTTCTGATGTAAACGCTATGTACTACAATCACTGTGATAGCAGTGCAGCCTTATTTATGCATTTATTATGCAGATTTAATATCCAGTTTTGTTGGTTACATCGTTGAAAATGTTTCTCCTACTTCCGCTACACCGTTAATAAATGCAATGTTTACTTAACAATAATTAACTTTAACTTTGATTAACTTATATATAGTTCGGGTATCGGACCATTACAGGGGACTACCCCAAATTTGAAAGATCTCATAATGAGTGACAAAATATATGCTCAGAATGTTTTTAGTTCAGTTAATTTTGATGTTACTTTTCTTATTAGCGGCTGATGGAAAAAACATGAGGGTTTAATGGTGAATTGTAAGCTGGAGTTACAGAAATGGGTGCGTACAATTGCTAAAATACTTTTACCTTTTGTAGTGAAGGATATGGTCTGAATTGGTGTTATGGATGTGATAATAAATAGTAGTTCTCCAGTTAGTTTTAGGAAAAAAGCTGGGTATATTCATGAATGAGAGTTTATAAGTTGTTTAACCAGTGTCAAGCTGCGTAATTCTGTACCCAAGTGTGTTGACCTTGGTGGAAATTTTGATAGGGCGGCTAATTTTTCATATGGAACACGCCCCCTACTGCGATGCTTCTTGCAAATGATGGGCGTCAAGAAGTATGGAAATGTTGATGTATGGGTGTGTTAATAAAATAAAATATTGAATATTATGAGAAAGTTGTATGTTGTTTATAATAATAATGTTTTAGGAGTTTAAGAACTCAAAGTTTTATAAATGGTGCCCTATGCTGTTTGTACTCAATAAGTTGATTTTGGGATACTTGTATAATGTGATTGTTTGTTTGAACCAATAGGCTACAGTTTATGGTGGAGTTGCCCGATATCACAAAACAAATCTTAGCTTATATTTCTCCCCGGATTGAATGAAGATGTAATAAGAGAGGAGCTACTTGAATATGTCTGAGGGCAGATGGTCGGTATATAAAATCAGACAGCCCAACGACACCAGGCTGAAGGTAAATTAAGACGAAGTTACAGCAGATGAATATTCCAAAAACAGTGATTGGTAGCCAAAACGGAATAAAAGAAGTGTCACATACAACTCACCCCACACATTCCTGCTGCTACTTCATTTAATGAGAGAAGTTGGTTATTTTTAGGAGAAGCCTTGTAAATGTATGGGAATTTTTGTACAAATAAAGTACTTATTTGTCTACACATGTTATTATTAAAGAGTTGATTTGTACTTTTGATGGTAAAAAGACAGTAATGATAAAATACTAAAACATTTGATGATGTTAATCGGACCGAGCGCATGAGAAGGTGTGAAGACGCCGACGGTATCATTTATAATATGATTTGTAAACAGCCGTTAACATATTTAAGCGTTAATCTCCTAATTAAAAAACTAAGCAACTATTTGTTGTGTTAATCGAATTTTTAGTTGAAAAATATAAGTTACCCCTAGAATAGGAAAACTAAAATGTAGTTTATTTAAAATTTAATTAATATTTCTTTTTATTTTACAATCCAAAAATTAAAAAATTGACTTTGAAAGGCTACGGCATTGAGCACTGATAATACGCAGAAGACGCCACATTTCACTAGCGCTTTAATGTGTGGGAAAAATTGTGTAGTTAATATATATATTTACAGAGGTATACTGAAGGTAGAATAATAATAATAATAAGAGATAGATAGATACATATTTAAGGGTTAATAAATTAGTTATAACGATTAATCTCCTAATTAATTAAAAGACTAATCATCTATTTGTTGTGTTAATCGAATTTTTAGCTAAAAAATATAAGTTACCCCTAGAATAGAAAACCTAAAATGTAGTTTATTTAAAATTTAATTAATATTTCTTCTTTGCATTTTTATATTACGAAAATTAAAACAAAAATTGTTTTAGATTTAAATTGTATTTGTCATGCTTCAGTTTTTGTGTTTGAAAGAATGGTTAACAAGTCATTATGAAACGATGAAATGAATACACTCATAGGTATATTTATTTTACTACCGTACGAGAAGATAATGGTGTCTAAATGCAAAAAAACTTCACTTTTTTCTACGTGAAGGTCAAAATATGAAAATAAAAACCCACTCTAATAGACAGAGTTTATTTCCACGACAGTTTCGACGCCCTCTGGCATCCTCCTCGGGTTTCTGTATCCACCCGAGGAGGATGCCAGTGGGCGTCGAAACTGTCGTGGAAATAAACTCTGTCTATTAGAGTGGGTTTTATTTTCATATAATGGTGTCTTTTATCTATTTTATTTTTTGAGACCTTACTAGGTCTATTAGATTAGGGTGGTGGCGGTTTGTTAGAGGTACAATGCTGTATTTTAAGGTTTGTAATGTGGTATTGTGTTACTGTTGTTTACTCCTAAAGTTTATACTTAAACGAATAATGTGGCTTCGTACTGCTGATGGTGGTCTCTAAAGTCTATACTTAGACGTTTGATATGTTATTGTTGGTGGTCGCTAAGGTTCGTAATGAGGTGGGGTTTTCCTGGGCGAGCTACCTTCCTCTATTCTGATGTATTGCAGGTGGTCACTAAAGTCCGTAATTATGTTTAAAATTGATCATGGTGTGTGTGTGTGTGTATACACACACACACACACATATATTATATATATATACAGTATATATATATACACACAGTGCTTAATTGTGACGGAACGCTCCGGAACGCCGTTCCGGTACTTTTATTTTAAAACCTAATTAAAAAAAAAGGTCAGCAACGTAATTTCGTAATTTAAAATCCAACGAAATACAGACAGTAGAAAGCGAAAACTAGTCGATCAAGCAGAAAGAAGTTTGGAGTGTGTGTGGAAATTAATGTGATTATTCTATCAACTTCCTATATATAGCAATAGCATGTAAGTAAAGCAATTTTATTTTGTTTCAAATACATATAATATTTTGTTTCACTTAGATGAAATAACATTTCACTTAGATGTTGCAATCCCCCGCTGGGGGAGCTTACAGCGCTCCCCCAGACCCCCTAACTGTGAGGGCTTCACCTGCGTTCCACTTCTTTTTCATTTACAAATTAAGCACTGTGTCTGTATATATATATACACACACAGATATATATATATATATATATATATATATATATATATATATGTGTGTGTGTGTGTGTGTGTGTGTGTGTGTGTGTGTGTGTCAGCATAAGCCTGATGCGCGATAACGTTGTTCCCCTGCATACACAAATAATTCTTCCTTGAATGCTCTGGGGTTTTGTTGTCGTGTGGTCAGAAGTGATGTAGGGACGTGTTTAAAACGTTACGCAATCAACGAGGACCTACGGGGTAACAGACGCGGCGCAGCACAGGGAGCGTGGTGGTGGCGGGACGCTGCGTAAAAAGGGCCATGAAAATTACCTTTCGTTCTCAACTCGATTTACCCCTTAGGTTAGGTTAGACCTCAAATACATCTCGTCAGCGAATGTTTGTTTGTTTAGTTGTTTTTTCTTTTTAACCTACAAATACCTCTCATGAGAGACCGTGACGTCATCATGCCAAAATATACCTCATAAAGAGAAGTGAGGAACTCAAGGGGGAAATTCTTAAATTGATCCAATCTGTCTACCCAAATGCGTACATACTACTGGCTCTGTTTCCGTAGGCCGCTATTTCTGTAATATGACAAACATTCACTGACTATTCCGTTACTATTTTCTTAGAACACGCAGAGTGATCGTAAAGTCACGCAACCTATAAACAATTATCCATTAGTCTTCGGGATGCGTGACTTTATGATCACCCTGTATATACAATGATGAACTGCTTAAGATTTTGCTATAAGTGAAGAAAGAAAATGACCTTAAGATTACATTATATTTATTATAATATTGTATAATATGAATGGGTATGACATATGTGTACTAAAACATTACATATACAGAGTAATCGTAAAGTCACGAACCCAAACATGATTGCATAATTAAGTTTCTTGGTTGCGTGATTTTACGATCACCCTGTGTGTATATATATATGTGACCTACATACCATATTTTCCCGGAACTAATATATATATATATATTTGTGTTAATAAAATGGAAGACCCCTAATGCGCCTTGAAAACTTTAATCAAATTTACATACGATTTCTTCAGATATCTCGAGGAACACCCAACTTGGAACTTGAGAAGTGTGATATTAACCGCAATCAGCGCTATTTTCATTTTTCATAGTCATTCCTCGCGAAAGACTTGGGAGAGGGTGTTGAATGGTTGGAATGGGGTGGGATTCGTCCACATTTACTTCTTTGTCGCTGAATATGCGAGTCTTAAGATCTTTTAATTATCTATAAAAATGGGCTTAAAAGTCATGTGAAAACATCCATTGTGAAATTTACATTTTTTTTTTAATCCTTTTGGGATAGTTTAAATTAAAATTGTTTCCCCTGCATATTACGTACGTTTTCGTTAAACATTTCCAGTTATGTATATGTATAAATGTGTGTGTGTGTGTGTGTGTATGTGTGTGTGTGTGTTCCTCTGGGAAGAGTTACTTCAGAAACAAAAACACTAACTTTAAAGGAAGGTTTTTCTGTCCTTAATTAACTCTTGGTTGAGCGGTTCGTTTCACCAACCCCGAGTTATAACTTAAAATGGGCTCTACCAAACTTTCTTTCATACATCAGATACTTTCACCAGAATGGGGACGAAGGCAAAAATGGTCAAGTTTACGGTATATTAACTGAACCACAAATACAGACAACTTAAATACTAAAATCATCTTCTAAACAAAATAACCAACACCTAACCAATGGGGCTTCGTCGTAGCCAATGTCGTAACACCGCTTCCCGTTTGATCAGCGAAGTTAAGCGACATTGGGTCTGGGTAGTAGTAGTTGAATGGGAGACCGTCCTCCGCGTCTAGATTATGTAACGACCGTGGTTCAGATCCCACGTAAAACTATAGGTCCCCTCCGTCATATGACCTTAGATGTTGCGAAGGAGGTTAAACAACCCCAATCATTATTATTATTATTATTAACCTAACCGCTGCTTGATATACAATATTTATATACAAAGTAACTAAGAGGACAAACTGCAAGAGCAACTATACGGCCAGGAAATGGGCAACTTAAACTTAGCGTAGATTGAAAATGAACTGGAGGGGTCGATCAGCTGCTACACAGAGAACTATATTTGTTGCTGAACATACACTGCCGAGTTTATTCGCTGCAGACAATTTCTGGTTTCTGAAGAATTCAAGTAAAAACTTTGACCTTGAATGGAGTTCACGTTTGAAACCTATGATTAAAATATTACTATGAATTTACGAACCCACCAATTATAAAAAGTGTTCAGAACATCTTAAATAAATACAACCATGATACAAAATCACCACTACAATAATTTAATTACATTTAGACATTCAAATACTACCACAGTTTATAAACTTGTAAAATAAAACACCTCTGCGCAGAGAGGTTTCAAACTTTAAATGTAAACAAATCTTAAACCTTAAATGTCACCAAATGTAAACAGAAACTCGTTACCTTTGGAAGAGTAGACTTTTATTTCAAACCAATTACAGTTTGTTAGTGAATTTCGTAACAGTTCTTAACAACTCTTAACAATTCTTAACAGTTCTTAACAATTTTTCACAGTTACCACAGCGAATTTAATAGCAACCCTTTCGGTTTTTTTTTCTCATTTCATGCATTTCAAGCTAACAAAAGACAGTCGCGCACGCACTCACACTCGTGGACGCATGCATACGTACTCCAACAAAATAACAACGCTCTACTACAGCATGACTTAAATTTCATTTATATCATTTGTTTTTTATTTACAAGGGAGGACTCGAAGAAAAAAAAGAATAGTTGTTTAATTAGGTTAATTTTATCTTATGATAATATTTCTTTGATTACACTGATCCCAGCTTAAGTACCCTGACTGCACGCCACTGATGTACAGTATATATATAATATATATATATATATATTAGTGATGGGACGATACCAAAATTTTTAACGATTCCGATTCCGATTCCGATACCACTAAAAAGTCTCGATTCCGATACGATTCTCGATTCCGATTCTCAATATTTGTAAATATAATTCTATACTTGTTTTTCTGGAAATTGTCATATTTTACTCTGGTAAGATTAACTATTTACATTATGAGTATGGTAATATAAATTATAAATTATAATAGATTGGTTTAAAAATAAAAATCAACTGTAAGTTGTAACAATTCATTTTAATCTTCTTGATTACACATCATGGATATACATGTTTTAATGTATAGCTACAATACAATAAAAATAAAATTTGTTATCCTCTTTCATTTAAATTTTAAAGTTTACATTGCAAAACTGGTTCAATTAAAAGTTAAAGAATCGTTTTAAGAATCGGAAATCATGGTACAATTCTCTCGATTCCGATTCCGATTCCTGAAAAATGCTCGATTCTTCCGATTCTCGATTCCGATTCCGATTAATCGTCCCATCACTAATATATATATATATATATATATATATATATATATATATATATATATATATATGATACACACAGACCGTGCATGGAACAAGGAACTCTTCTGGGATAATTAAATCCACTATAGTCCGAATAAGTAATGGTAAATGACAAATACCATAGTTTTTCTTTTTCATGATGCTAGCCCGACATGGGCAACGGGTCACTCGCAGAGAACCCTAGATCCATGTCCCAAAGCTGGATCCTGTCTGCTTTGCAGATAGCTGGTGAGGGAAGCTATATTTATGGGACCTCTCTGCGAGTGACCCATTGCCCATGTCGGGCTAGCATCATGAAAAAAAAAAAAAAAAAAAAACTATGGTATTTGTCATTTACCATTACTTATTCGGACTATAGTGGATTTAATTATCCCAGAAGAGTTCCTTGTTCCATGCACGGTCTGTGTGTATCATAAAAAACTCAGGGGACCATTCTGAGTTCATTTCCATATATATATATATATATATATAATATATATATATATATTATAATATATATATATATATATATATATATATATATATATATATATATATAATATATATATATATATATAATATATATATAATATAGATATATATATTATATATATATATATATATATATATATATATATATATATATATATATGATACAACTCGGAATGGTTCCTGAAAAATATGAAAATGCACGGTCTGTGTGTAACATAAAAGTTTCTCAGGGGACCATTCTTAGTTGCATCACATTAAACAGACGTGTTAAGTGCCTTGAAATGTGGACGCTCAAATTTTCCGGTTGAAGTTTAAGTTTTCGGTTTTGGCAAAAAATACAACAGTTACCCCTTTTTTCTTTGATGTATTCGATCCGACGTAAATGCAACGAGTTTCTTGCGTATGTTGAGGTTCTGAATGTAACGGTCTGGGAAGCTTTAAACCCGAGAGCCTGTCCGAAAGCTAGGTCCTATCTGCTTAGCAAATGGCTCGTAAGGGAAGCTACATTTTGGGGTCTCTTTGCTAGTGACCCATTGCACACGTTTGGCTTCCATCATGAAATGTACATTCTGTGTGTAACATATATATATGTACCTGTCAACCTTTCAAATGTTCAGTGCGATGATTCTTCATTTCACGAAGGTCAAGCTTGTTGCCCCTCCTCTCGAGCTAGCCTGGTGAAGTAGTGAGTTGGTTTCTTGTACTCTCCACCTCACATAGCTAGGTACGCCCGGCTCATCGGGGATTGTTCTCAGCCAGGCGTCAAATCTTCTTTTGAGGATGTCCACTGCAACACCACTCGTGTTCCTTAGGTCTTTGGGCAGCTGATTAAACAGTTTTGGTCCTCTCACAACAGAACTAGTTTCTTTCAGAGTTAAAGATGTTCCCTGTCTCGCCTTTAATTTGGGAACACGACACAGTCTTCCTTTTCTACTTTCCGCTGTTGTTTGGGAAGTTACAGGGTTCAGAGTAAGATTAGGGACTAGTTTCTCCATTATTTTCCAAGTGTAAATAATGGTGTGTGTGTGTGTTCTCTTTCTCAGTGAATATAGGTTTAGTTCGCGTAACCTTTCCAGTAATTTGGTTCTTTGCACCCCTTGATCTTGGCTGTGAAGCTTCTCTGAATCCCTTCAAGCTGTCTAATGTCTTCTTTTTTATATGGGGATGTTAGGACGGAGCAGTATTCCAATTTGGGTATGATCAGTGTCTTCAGTAGAGGAATCATTATATTTCTATCCCTTCGTTTAAAGGTTCTCAGTATCTGCCCAGTTATTCTCTTTGCTTTGTTTACTGCTATCTTATTTTGTGTTTCAAATCTCGCATCACCAGTCATTACAACCCCTAAATATTTTGCTTTAGAATTTCTCTGAATTTCTTGTCCGTTTGGGGTATAATATTCCATAGATTTTAGGTCTTCTCTTTTTCCGTACCGTAACAGCTGAAATTTCCGTGTTAAATTTTATCTTGTTGTCTTCCGTCCACTTGTAGATTCTGTTCATGTCGGTTTGTAGAGATCCTATATCTTCTGGGTTTCTTATTTTTCTACTGATCTTTTTGTCATCGGCAAAGGATGTTACTGTGGTGTCTCTGGTAACGTCCTCATCTATGTCAGTTAGTAGCATGATTATGAAGAGTAGTGGAGCTAATATATATATATATATATATTATATATATATATATATATGTGGTGTGTGTGTGGTGTGTGTGTGTGTGTGTGTGTGTGTGTGTGTGTGTGCATAAACTTATATGTACATATGGGCAACAAGCTTGACCCTAGTGAATGAGGTATCATCGCACGGGACATTTGAAAGGTTGAAACGTGTGTGTGTATAAACTGTATGTATATATATATATATATATATATGGGATGAATTTCACAATTATATATATATATATATATATATATATATATATATATATATCGGATTCCTTATTTTCTTGTTAAGTGTTTCATGGAGGTCAATCAGGGTTGGTATAATTGATACTCAACAACGTCAGTGAAGTCCGGCGCCTCATTGATTAAGATCCGTGACAGTTTCCTGACTGTTTCCTGATTGTAGTACGTCCAGACGGCACCTCTTCTTTCATAGCTCTTCGCGGGCTGCTGCTGCTGTTGTTGTTGCTGCATGAAGGGCTCTGCAAGCGTTGAACCTTTCCTCTTGTTTTACACGCTCTTGTCTCCGTCGGAAGCGAGGGAGAGAACACTTGAGATCAATACGGGTGGGCTCACGCCCCGCTCTGATCAAGGGAGGGGGGCGTTGTCTTTCTCTAATCTTTACTCCGCCCTCTTCTTCTTCTTCTTCTTCTTCTTCCTTTCCTTTCCCTCTGTTACACTTCCCTTTTCTCTTCCTCCGCACTCTCTTATAATATCCGCTTCTTCATCATTATTATGAAATCCCTCTTCTGTTTATATGTTTCAGGCATACGGTATATATATATATATATCGTGTAGTGGGTAACGTGTTTGGGGCATGAACCACAATATAGGTGGGGTCGAACCTTTCTCTGTATTACATGAATTTGCCTCAGTCTTGGTATTGTATATATATATACAGTATATATATATATATACACACAACTTGAAAGGCCAATTTCCTTTGTCATGAATTTTCTTAAATGGGAAAATTAAAATAAGTAAAGGAATTATTTAATTTTCCTACCACGCACTCCTTCCTTGAACCCCCACTCCCCCGCACACTCCATTTACCATCTTCTCTTACCCCCCCCTCCCCCCCCTCAATCCAAAAACGAAAGGTCAGGAAGAAAATTTAATTTTCTTCAACGTTTCGTCCGATAATTATCGACAAGAACGTTGCGTCCCAACTATATATATATATACAGTATATATATATATATAAAACTTAATATAAAGTCTATAGAGACGATCGGAGTTCAAATTAATACCTTTTCACCTTATAGCTCTTTCGTCTAATTAACCTGACCTTCAAACGTATAAAGTGAAATATACAAACGGATAATCGAATCAGTGAAGGGAAGGTCTTCGATAGAAATCAGAAAATGCCTTTAGATGAAATCAGCAAAAAGATTGATTAATTAGAAGTTAATCTTAAAATTGAGATAAAAGCTCTTCTGGAAAATTTTAAAAAAAAGGGGAAAGATTTTTTCTAATTAATTTTATTTTTTTTCCTTACGTTTGTGTTAAAAATTAATGGCCCTTAAATGAAAAGGACGATTGTTATTTCAAAGCTTTTAGCAAGGATGCCCACCCCAAAACTAACTTTTGTCTTTTTAAGAATTCCCAATTTCGGTAAAATATATATACAGGGTGTCCCCAAAAAAGCTATATACTCTTTACAGCATCATATATTTTATAATTTAAAAAAACAACAACAATATATTGTTATAACAATTGCCAATGAAAGGTAAATTAGTAATCTAAGTGATCAAAATGTTATAGCGAGTTGTTTGCATATAAAATTTAATTAACTACGCCAAGTGCTCAAAATGTTCTCCGGCGGCATGAATGCACTTTTGAATGCGTCGACTAACTGATTCGCAGACATGGACTAATGTGGATGCTGTGATGGTCCCGCACTTTTCTCTAATTGCATCCTTAAGGTGTTCGAGTGTTGCGGGTCTTGTACCATAAACTGCATCCTTCAGGTAGCCCCACAAGTAAAAATCAAGTGGAGTCAATTCCGGTGAACGTGGAGGATACTCAACGCTTCCTCTTCGTCCTCTCCAACGGTTAGGCAACGTTTCATCGAGGTACCTTCTGACATCACAATGATAATGAGGGGGGGCTCCATCTTGTTGAAAGTAAAAGTCGTCGTTTCCAAACAACTTCCGAACTGCAGGTATAATTTCTGTCCGCAGCATGTCGAGATATGCGACACCGGTAACTGTCCATTAAAGAAAAATGGTCCAACCAAACCCCTGGATGATAAACCACACCATGCTGTTAATCCTGGTAAATTAACATGTTTATCCACATAAACGTGTGGATTATCAAGTGACCAGTACCTGCAGTTGTGTCGATTTACTGTGCCATTCAGCTTGAAGGTAGCTTCATCAGACCACACGATTTTGTTGTATTGAAAGTGCATTCATGCCGCCGGAGAACATTTTGAGCACTTGGCGTAGTTAATTAAATTTTATATGCAAACAACTCGCTATAACATTTTGATCACTTAGATTACTAATTTACCTTTCATTGGCAATTGCTATAACAATATATTGTTTGGGTTTTTTAAATTATAAAATATATGATGCTATAAAGAGTATATAGTTTTTTTTTGGACACCCTGTATATATATATATATATATATATATATATATATATATATATATATATATATTATAATGCAATTGTCCTTGCTCACCCAAAACTACAGCGTTACCAGTGTTCAGACGTGTTCTGTAGGTGTTAGTGATTAGTTGATACACAACGCAAATGATTAATAAGAAAATAGCTAATAGTTATAATCTTGGTTTTGCTTGCGCCCGAATTGTTCATTCTGACGAAGTTCAAGCTTGTTGTCTTGTTGCTACACCTTATATAATATATATATATTTGCATGCATTACTTTTTTACCAAATTAAACATAATCAGAGGGTGCCCGGTCAATTTTTGAATTACCCTAATATATATATATATATATATAAATTTAGGGTGATTCAAATATGGGGGTAAAAATTTTTTTTTTATATTTTAATGTGTTCAACCCTTTAAATGGTTCATTTCAGCATAAAAACAACTATCCTAAAATATTTTAGCAAATTTTTAATTTTTAGGGGTTCCTACCAGCAATTAAAAATTGACAGAACGACTCAAATTGTCAAATTTTTCCACACCACCCAGGGGTGGCGCATTGCTTTTTTTTAATGTGGAAAGCTCCCCCGTAGGTCATACCATAACCACAAGCATGCATAATTAAACTAGCATGATATTTGAGACATTAGCTGTCCTTACTTCATCAATGTTTCTTTCTTTCCATCAGGGTAAACAGCCCTGTAGTTTTTCACTACTTGTAGCAAGAATTGTTTTTGATCTTCGTCATGTGTTAGTATTTTATTATATTCATCCATTAATTTTACTCCTCTTTCCGCTATATCATTCACGACTTTCCACTGTTTGATAGATTTCTTAGCGGAGTTATACTCTTCATCATTATGCCATTCTTTAGCATCTTTGAGTAAAAATTTTGAACTAAATTCTGTTATTGTAAAGAATCTTTGAGTAATTGATGACAAAATCTTCTAATTTCTTCGTTGGAATAAGTGCAGGATCTAGAAAAGCCCGTTTTGCAGGAAGAGTTTCTGTTGTATTTTGCAAGGCCTTTACAATTTTGTTTTTCGTTTCAGTAGGCACTTCATCATCATAAAAGGCCAAGGCTACCAGTTCTTCTGATAGGTACCAGAGGTGACCTAACAGTTTTTTAATAGCAACAAATGCAATTGTGTCATTTATTTGTTTGTAGACTACAAGATTCTGTAATAATTCCAGAGCAAGACGAGGAGCGCAAGATGGCACAGGAGCTGTAAACCATGCCTTTACATATAACCGAATAGCAAATAGACAGATGTCTTTTAGTCCTTTTTTGTCTTTTACTGAAATCTTGAACTGAGATTTGAACATAAAAATTTTTAATGAATATGTAATTTTGGCCATCCACCTAGCCCGATGAAGCCCCGCTGGATGTTTAAATTTGATTCCACCTTTTGGTTCACCTCCCAAAAAAATAATTGTTAACTGTAATAGTTCTAGGTAATTGTCTCTTGGTTGGAATGTATCTAGTTGATTTGTTGCAAATATAATTATGTCATCTTTGATGTCATGAATATTTTAATAGATATCTGGATCTGATAATGCTGTCTCGTAGTCCTCCTTATTAATGCTTGACCATTTTTTTCTGAACTTCTTAAAAAGGACTATATCTGGGCCAGAAGATGGTGATAAAGACTTTGAAACAACAGCTTCCAGCATAATTTCAAATATATGGTGTCGACATGCCAGCCACAATAAATCGTTGTCGAATTTTTGTTCTAGAAGAATAGCTGCACCATTTCTAGGACCAGTATTGGCTGCCGTTGTATTGAAACACATGCATTTTATTTGTTCGCAGATGTCCCATTCAAGCGATGTCTGATTGTTTGCATTAAAAAGAGACGCATTTCTGTCACTCAGTTTTGCAACATCAAGACTTCCTAATAATTTATCATCAAACAATTTTCTACGTTTGCCAACCTTACTTTTCCATGTTGAAGGTTGTGCAGTACAGAAACCAGATTCATCACTTTTACTCTCCTCTGATTCTGATTCTGACGATGTACTGAGTATGACAGCCTCTTCATTCTTCTTTCTTTTGATCTCTTCTTCTGCTTTCCTCTTTTCATAACGTTGTTGCTTTTCTGCTGCTCTTTGCTCTTTTTTAGCAACAGCCTTATCAATGGTACCCATTTTTCCATGACGTCCTTTCTCACGTTGCATTTTCAAGAATTTCTTATCATCTTCTATTTTTATAAGCTGCCTAGCATTCTCATGAGCAATGTCAAATAAGTTTTCCAGTTTATCTTTCCATTTTTCTTCTTTATTATTTAAATTTTGTGATCTTTTCAATTTGTTTGCTTTGTTTTTCTTAAGCAGCTGTCATTCCTTCAGTATTCCTTGAATTTTATCTACTACATGTATTCTTTGTTTTGCTGGTATTCCTGCTTTTTTCCAAACTGCTAGCACATCATCTGCAGTAGAGCAGCATGATTCTCTAATGCCTAGCTTTTTAATATTTCTGTAGTGCATGAAGAGGGCCATCATTTCCTTCTCTGATGGTAATACGGATGTTTTAGTACTGCACAGGGCTGCCCAATTAGCCATATTTCAGTTTCTTTTCTTGTAGAACTTCTCCCAACTGAGCAACGAGGTGATGGTGAGTTAGGCCTAGCTTCCATAATCGATTAATTGGTATCAAAATCACGAGTTCCAAACAACAATTAAAAGCAAGCTAGTGTATATAAACCATTAATTAAAAATTCTGGAATATAAACAATTAAACATAAAATCATAAGTTGTAAAAACAAACAAATTGAAAAAGAGGGAAACTTTGACGCCTGGTAGCACATAGTAAATTTTATTTAAAATTCACCAAATTTGGCATAACTACTTTTTTGTCATAGGGAACAAAAATACAAAAATTGACCGAAAAAAAATTTTTGAATTTTTTTTCGAACCACCCTCTGATTATGTTTAATTTGGTAAAAAAGAAATGCATGCAAATTTTTAATAAAAAAATTAATTTTTAGGGGTCGCTACCATAAGTTGAAAATCAGACACAAAATAAGAAATATATGCTGTTTCCACACCACCCTTGAGGTAAAGCACACGGCGCGTTACCTTTTTTTTTAAGTGGAAGTTTCCCGGTAGGCCTATCATAACCACTCTACATTTTCAAATTGACAGTTCTTCTGTAATAATAATAAGACTTCCGTAATAATAATAACCTTTTGTTCATTATATTTCACTGTTAATTTCTTAATGATGATATTGTCGTCTTGTTTTTATTTGGAAGAGCAGCTCTATATTTCTTTACCACTTGGAGGAGATACTGTTTCTGTTCTTCATCATTTGTGATTAGTTTGTTGTATTCATCGACTAATCTAACTCCTCTTTCTGCATTGTCATTAACAACTTGAATTTTTCTTATGACTTGTTTTACGTAGTTGTAGCAGTCATCTTCATTCCACTCTTCAGAGTTCTTATTAAGAAACGTCGATGGTAAACCAAGTCTATCAAAATATTCTTTTGTATTTGCACTAACAAAGTCTTCCAGTTCTCTGTTTTCAATAACTTCAAGGTCAATAACCGCTTTTTTCTCTGGATTTGGTTCGGCGCCGTTTTGCAATGCTTGCTTCATTCGGTTTTTAGTTTGGTGTAGCACGCCATCATCAAAGAAAGCAAATGCTATTAACTCCTCTGAAAGATACCATAAATGATTCATCATTTTCTTCAGGGCAACAGTTGCAATGCGTTCATCTTTTTTTACAGTTGCAGTTTCTTCAACATCTCTAAATTGAGACGAGGAGCGAGAACTGAAACTGATGCTGTAAACCAGGATTTAACATATATGTGTACAGCAAAGAGACAGATATCTCTAAGGCCTTTTTCTTCTCTGGGTGTTAATTTAAATTGTGTTTTAAACAACCAAATTTTCATGGCATAAATGACTTTCGCCATCCATCTTGCTCGGTGAACGCCAGCTGGTCTTCTGAATGAAACTCCTCTCTTTGGTACTCCACCAAGGAAAATGATTGTCAGTTCCAGCAATTCTTTGTAATCGTCACGAGGTTGATGTTCTTCAAGTTGAGTGGTAGCAAACTCAATCACTTCTGCCTTTATATCAGTAATACTGGGTATGGTATTTGGATCATCTAATGCTGTTCTGTAGTTTTTTGTGTCTTCTAATTTTGACCATTTCATTCTAAATCGTTTGAAAATTGCAATATCAAGTCCTGATGATGCAGGCACTGAATGCGAAACAACAGCTTCTAACACTATTTCTAGTATGTGATGTCTGCAGGCCAGCCACAGCATACGTTTGTTCATTTTCTGTTCTAGAAGAACACAGGCACCATTTCTACGACCTGTATTCAATGCTGTGGTGTCAAAACACATGCATTTTATTTTGTCTGAGGTATCCCCATGGGCGTCCGGAGGGGGGGGGGCAAGAGGGGGCAGTTGCCTTCCCTTGGAAATTTGTGTTTGCCCACGCAACGACTTATATAATTCTACTGCAGCTCAGTCAGTGTTTCCACATTCAAGGAAATGTCGTTTACTTTACCTTACTTTACCGAAGTGCCGTGTCGTTGAACTTAGAAGTGTTAAATAAACTATACTGAAAGATATAGTAATGAATTATTGCAAAGATCATTATATTGAGTTGTTTCATTTATTTTTTTCTCTCGAAGCTTTTGGTCAATTTCACTGAAACTTACACGATTATAGTTATCATAGTATCATATAACATAAAAAATGGACTTGACTGGTAGAAAAAAAAAATGCACTGCGACCACTACGAGTAAAAACCGTCATCTCCCCTTATCTATAGCCTGCTTTCGTGCTAAATTTATGTACTTAGTACATAAATTTAGCACCGAAAGCAGGCTATGATAAGGGGAGATGACGGTTTTTACTCGTAGTGGTCGCAGTGCATTTTTTTTCGACCTAATAAAGAACTAATAAGAACTAAGAACTAATAAGTTAGTTTTGCCTCCCCTTGCGAAAAATCCTGCGGACGCCCCTGGGTATCCCAATCCAAACAAGCTTGGTGGACGGCATTTGCAGTTAATTCTCCTGTGCTTGCAGTGATTTTTGGAACACCAAGAAGTTGATCAATGCCATCTCCTGAAATCAGTATAGGGAGTCGTTCAACAACTTCTCGTCCTGTTATGTCTTCTATTAGTTTTCCGTCCCAATGAATGGTTAAAGGAACATCAGTTTTAAACTCTCTCTCTAAATTTTCTCCAAATTTTTTCCGAAATTTTTCTCTTGCTCTTCTTATAGATGAATAACTGACATTGAATTCTTCTGCATTTTTTCCAAGACCTTCAATCGTTGGCATCATCACTAATGATGCACTTCTATTGCTCATTTTCGTTACATCAAGGGCTGCAAGCAATGTATCATCAAGCAATTTTTGTTTCTTTCATACAGTCTGTTTTGAGGTGGATGGTTCACTAGGATCAACCGTAAACTCTTCATCAGATGTTGTATTTTGTCTTTCAGCACCAGAACTGCTAGTTGAGTCACTGAGAACTACAGTTTCTTCAAATCTCGACATTTCTCTTGCTTTTCTTATGTTTAATTGTTCTTCTTTTTTCTTAGCATACTTTCTTTTCTTTGCAAACTCTTTATCAATCCCATCCATTTTTCCTTTTCGCCCCTGTTCTCGCTGGAGTTTTAGAAATAGCTTATCTTCTTCAATATCAATTAGCTTCATAGCATCTGCATGTGCTATCAAACAGGCTATCTAATTCTTGGTTCCATTTGGTTGCTTATCTAATAGATTTTTTGATTGTTTCGCCTTATTCTCTTTATTTTTCTTTAATCCTTGCCATTCTTTGAACAGTTTCTCAATTTTGTCAACAACGTGCGACTTCTTTCTAGTTGGAATTCGTGCTCCTCCCATACTGCCAACTCATCATTTGCAGTAGACAAGCAGGCTTCTCGATTGTTTGTTTTTTGTTTCTGTAAGCCATAAACAAAGCCATAGTTTCTCGCTTTGATGGAAGAACTGTTGTTTTAAGTGTATCTGATGGTTGTCCAATAAGCCAAACATTAGTATCTTTTCTTGTGTGCATAGCAGTACCCCTGCTAGAAGATGGCGGGGGTTCCATGACGAGAGTAGACAGCAGAACCTCTTACACTCACGACAGTCAGACGACTACTGAATTATAGCTGTACAGACAGTACAGTGTACAAGTGCCGGTCGCCCTCAATATTCGGTCACAACAGTGTGTAAATGGTTACAAGAGTGTTGTGTTTACTCAGCACTGTTAGCTCTATGTGCATTAACGCACTTATCACACGGAACAGATATTATAAGAAAAACGTAACAGTTCAAAACTGAATTTCCTGAAAGTAAACAGAAAAGTAATAGTTTAGATTACGGTAGCGACCCCTAAAATATATTAGAATCACCTGAAATTTTGTATGCATTACGTTTTTACCAAATTAAACATAATTAGAGGGAGGCCCGGAAAAATCTAACAGTCGATATTTTTGAATCACCCTAATTATATATATCAGTGGCTTGCAATCAAGGTACGCAAGGCATGCACAGCGTACCCAAAGAAAATTTAGCATAAAATAAAATAATTTAATTGAATTTCTATCCTAATTTTTCTTCAAGTTCTTCCCCTTGTGAATAAAAAAATTATGATATAAATGAAATTTAAGCCAAGCGAATAAAAGATCTACTATTCTGCTCTGCACGGACATAATTCAAGTCGTGTGACGCTCGGGTTCCCTGTGAGCTAATTTCATTCCTTTGTGCATCAGTATAAAATCATAGCTATTGGCCAATATACAGGGTGTCTCAAAAGTCACTATCTATTTTGAAAAATAATGGGAATTACGAAAAACTGGTTTAAGACATGAAAAATATATTTATTGCAAAGTAAGTGCCACAAAGAATTAGTGCTATTTATTTACCTGTCTCCACATGGCGACCATCAGTGTCTCTACAGAGCTCAAAGCGATAAGTTGTTTCCCGGAACACACTTTCCAGCATTTGAGGTGTTATTTTCTGAACTGCATCGGTAATACGATTTCGAAGTTCGGCTACATCACTACTTCTTCTATCAGTGTACACCTTAGACTTAATGAAACCCCAGGCGAAAAAACCTAATGGTGTTAAATCGGGTGAACGTGCTGCCCATGTTTGTGTTCCTCCACGACCAATCCAGCGACCGGGAAGCGTCTGTCAAGATAATCACGTACAATTATTGCATAATGGCACGGTGCTCCATCCTGCTGAAAAACTACTGTGTCAAGAATGCCATCTGTAAGAAGTTGAGGTTCGAGGAATTGTTCAAGCATGTCAAAATAATAAACCAATTAACTTTTTTTAAATACACAAATTTGCACCAGAAGTACATATCTTTATGCCAGCATAGCATTTTTAAAAAAAACATCTAATGTCACCGAAATAGATAGTGACTTTTGAGACACCCTGTATATTTCCCTGGCTGAGACTGGCTTAAAAAAGTCACAGTGTACGCAACTTTCAGTTTGCGTTTCAACTGTAAACAGTCCATATGAAATTTTAAAATTTTATCAAATATGATTACCTTAGTTATATGCATAACTGAAATATAATTGTAATTTAACTATTAAGTATGAGTAGTAAATCAACTTTAGAATAAGAGTAATTTTTTAATATTTCAATAGGTGTAGTTCATTTTAGAAGGGCTGGGATGGTGAACACTGGCAACGTCACGCATAACAATGAAGTTGCCAACGAAGCCTCAAGGCTTTCATCAGTTGAAGGTCATGTTTAAATTAAAGTTAAATCAAGTCCAAGCTTCTATGCCACTGTTGTAGATGAGTTTGCTTCAAACATCAGATTTGAATTAGAAATAATCAAGAACTTGATCCACAAGCCCTAATTGGTGCAGACTTGAAACATGAATATTTTTGCGATTACTTGGTGAATACCCAATTATTAATTAATTATTAAAGGAAAATATTTGAAGTTTTATTTAATTTATGTATTAGTATTGGAAACCATTACAAAAAAATCATATTCAATTTTTGTAACTTTTGTAAGATATATTTTTTATGCTTATTCTTTGTATTTGGAAGTTCCTCGAAATTGTATTTGTTTGATTTTCTGATTCAGGCATGGTTCATGTATTCCACACTGTGTATCTAGGTTCGAAAGTTACAGCACGCTACCACTGATATATATATATATATATATAAAATTCTTATTGGTTAATTGCGTCGTGCGTCAACCAATTACTGACCTCCGACAGAACACGTGCCAAACATTGAAAACGCTGCACTTTTGGTGTGGAAGAGCAATTGTATTATGTTGTATATTAATGAATATCTTTATTAATATAGGTCCTTTAATACGTTCTACATACTTAAGGGCTACGTCGTAGCCAATGTCGTAACACCGTTTCCAGTTGATCAGCGAAGTTAAGCGACCTTGGGTCGGATAGTGGTTGGATGGGAGACCGTCCTCCGCGTCCAGACTATGTAGCGACCCGTGGTTCGGATCCCATGTAAAGCGGTCCCCTCCGTCATTATGACCTTAGATGTTTCGAAGGAGGTTAAACAACCCCATCATTACGTTTTGTACACATTATTTAAAAGCCAACATTAGACCAATTATATGCCAACAATAGGTCAACTATATGCTAACAATAGACGAACAATTTACCAACTATATGCCAACCCTTTTATATGTAAAAACGAAAAGCCTATAAATATTGTATATCCCTAATATATTGCCCAATTTTTCTATATATAAGAAATCGTGATTTATTGTTGATTTACCAAGCATTACTTTGAAGCCTTTTGGAAGGGTCAAGAACGAAAAAGTATTTGCATATTCCTCCCAATATATATATATATATATATATATATATATATATTATATATATATTATATATATAAACTTTTGAATTTGTTTGGTGAACGAAGAAAGCTTCTTTTCTGTGAAGATATTTCTTAAATAATAAATATTTAATGTTAACACTTTTAGATATTAAATATCCAAATAAATGTTGTTTTTATTTGTTATATATTTTGAAAGGTTTATAAAAAATTCTTGCGTTCTATTTAACTTATCAAGATAATTGTGCTTATCAAACTGCTTATGTGGTTTATGATCTTTGTACAGTAATTTCAATTTCGATAAAATTTCAAACCTAATTACTAACCTAATCTAGCCTAATCTAATCTAACCAATACTAACCAACCTAACTTAGCCTAAACTACCCTAACTTAACTTAACCTAATTTAACATGTTCCCAAGCTGTTATGAACTTCGAACTTCGTTTGGATTCTGGAAATTTGCCTTAATTTCTAACACAACTAAGAAGCTTACTTTAAGTATAATTATGAACATATTTTGTGAAATAGTAGTAGTAACATACTGCAGTCATCATTATCATGAAATGTTTCCAAGCGTTCCATTTTTCTACCTGAAAATAATATTGTACATCTAATGTCAGGATTCGGTTAATTTACCTTATAGAAGTCAGAAATAAAGTTATCCGATTATCAGCTCGAATTACCCGATTGCTTTATATGATCTTGCGCTCATATTTTCTCTCTCTCTCTCTCTCTCTCTCTCTCTCTCTCTCTCTCTGCCGACGACATTCAAAGAGTTGGCAGACACATACACAGGACTTGCATCCAATTACAGAAAACACACTCACACACTTGTATGTCTTGTCAATATGTCTAAGAATACAGTACAAAAATATTTTGTAGAAAAAATAATTTCATAACGAACAAATTTTTTTTTAAATGCATGGCATGGATTAGGTCAGGGGGAGTTGCGTTTCTGCCGTCACGATTTCTTTTTTCTCTTCTTTTTCTTGGGTGGTTGGGTGCACGTGACGGGTGAGGGCATGATGGAGAAAATCTTATTTCTATTCTTAATTCCCGTTTGCACTTTTCCTCTAGAAGCAGTTTATTACTTTCCCGGCGTGATGACTCTGCGTGTACATGGGTGTAGACATGGAGAGTTCAAACTTTACCTTTCTTTTAATCCTTTGGGGGCTAGCCTGAAGTAGGACATGTGGTCTTAGTTGGACCGATACCTCAGTAAATAGAGCTGTAAAACTTTGTATAAAATTAAAACCATATGTTCGAGGTTTTTGTGACAATACTAAGTGGTTGATGTGCGATCGACAGAAGTACATTGGTATATGTATATTATTGGTTAGTTTATACAGCGGTGCTGTCCAGTGTACGAACTCTATGTGTGTGTGTGTGTGTAGCGTAATTGTAGAGCTAGCTTATATATTCTGTTTCCTGTAAAATTTTCTTGTCTACTTTTTCAGGGTTAAAGAATTTTTCAACCCTTTTCCGTACCCGCCTCTGGCGGGGAAGAAGCGGAGGGTGAGGAGAGAGCCTTATGCTTTTCTATCCAGTTTTCTATTACTGCTAGAATAGTTAAAAAATGAACAGTTTAATAACAGGAACCTCTTCGAATAGACCGAAAGGTCTTTTAGGCTTCCTCTTGTTCATGTAACTCCTTGTAACCTCTCTCTCTCTCTCTCTCTCTCTCACAGAGGGTGCCCCATTGGTAGAGAAGGGAAACTTGATGAGATCTCTCAGGTGCCAAGACCTCCGAATAGAGGGTTTCAATAGAGGGACGTTACTTGGGTTTATAGTGTAGGAATGTTAGTACTTTTTAGGTAAATCGCGGAATATCTAACTTAGTTAGCGAGAGCAAGTTTCATAGTTTTGTATAGAAGTAGTGATGTTTCCTTTTGCAGTAAAAATAGTAGGAGGTGCCGACCGGGTCTGGTTTCAGAGCACTGGGAGTTCTCAGATGATGGGAAGCTTGATGCGTTCTCTTAAGGAGTCAAAATCTCCGAACAGTCATATTTATCTTTAGGGAAGCTACTTAGAGTGGAAATTTAGTTTTAAATACTGTACGCCAAAATTCGCAGTAAAAATAAGTAAATTTTGCAAAAAAAAAATTATGCATATTATGCATTATTATTCCCCATTATGCATGGAGAATTCTTAAACTGTAGGTCTGGCCAGTTGGAGGTACCCTCTGGACTAGTGCTCCTTTATGTTTGTTTAAAAATTTTCTCCTACACTTAGTCCTCCCCGCACTTTAGAGGGATTCCTCTGATTGTTTTGTGCCCCACATAGCATTATCAACCATCGAGCAACTCATTTTTGCCTCATAAACACCTCCAAGTGGGAGACTCTTGGATTCGCTGTAGCAGCAACAGGTGATTACTGATAACCCACGAAACCTTATATTCTCCATAAGGAACAAGAACACAGGGATAGATACAGAGACCCTCCACTGATATTCCTCGTCGGAAAGAGATTTTCTCTACTCTCGTGTTGGCACAACACCGCGAAGTATGAACGACTCAATATATCACTTGCCGCATAAACACCTATTACAGCGAGAGACCCAATTTGAATACTCGCGACATTCAGAGAGTTGGCAGACACATACACAGGACAGACATCCAATTGCAGAGAACACGCTCAGACACTCCCTTACCTTGTTAATAGATTAGCTAAGTGTTTTATAGAAATGCAGAGTATTATCTGAGTAATTGGACGTAATATACGATAAATCTTCTGGTCGGTGGCTCTGGCAGGCTTCGGAGAAATGATGATGCAACAACGAAATGATGACTTTTTGTACATAATAAATAAGCAAAAAATTCCTCAATAAAAATGCATGGCGTAGATCAGTGGTCGGGGAACAGGGGTAAATTACCCCAAATGGGGTAAATTTAAAAATTTTGGGGGTAATGCGTGCGGTATGGGAGACACCATATGCAACAATTTTAAGAGCAATTTGCTTGTTTTTGTTTACTTTGAAGTCTGGGGGTAATTTCATTTTACTCAAATAGATTTTTGGGAATACCCAAAAAAGTTCCCCGACCCATGGCGTAGATAAAATTAGTAGTTTAGTATTCATGCTATCTTGTATTTTCCGTTGTCTTCTAATGCGTAACTGAGTACACGAGATAATTGTAGGCATGGTATTCTTTTCATTATACTTTTTCCTACTTTCTTATAAATTTTCTTTCACCACTATTTTCTGTCAACAGTGGCTGGCGGAGAAGGGAGAGAACCTTACCTGTTCTGTACTTTACTATTACTACTATTCCTGTGTGGAAGTTTTACACGTCTATATTTTCAATCTTTCATCTACTCAACCGGTCAGCTCTGGAACAATCTTCCTCAATCCATCTTTCCTCCTGTCTATGACCTTCCATCTTTCAAATGCAGTCTCTCGGCATCTCGAGAACCCTGGATCTTGATTTTGGGTCTCCTTCTTCTATTGGGGGGGGGGGATGCTTTTGTGGGCATTTGCCCTTCGCCACTTCTTCCTCCATAAAAAAAAGAAAAAAAAAGCTATTTCTGACTTTTCTACTTCCTTGTTGGGCTAGCGTAGAGTGGATCTTAGGGTCTTTGTTAGCCTGTAATACTCTCTCTTTCTCTCTCTCTCTCTCTCTCTCTCTCTACTTCAAAACTGCAAACGCAGATTAGGGCACTTAAATCTGTTTGTCTAAGAGACCAAGAGGTTCCGCGGTCAGCTTATTCAAGTTTTCGAGATTCTCAGTGGGATAGAGAGGGTATACTACAGAAAATTATTCTAATTTAATACCAATCCGACAAGAAATAATGGCTTTAAATTGGAACTTAAAACATTTAGTACCTCCATCTACGGAAATTTCTTCTCCTATAAAATAGTTAATATCTGGAACCAACTTCATTCGGATGTTGTTTCAAGCAAAAGTGTAAATGTGTTTAAAAATAGGCTAGAGAAAGTTCTGAATACACTCAGGGTATATAACATATAACATAACATATAACATATAACATAACATATAACATATAACATAACATATAACATAATTTGAGAATCGAGTAAATAAGTATTTTGAAAATAGTATTATAACATAACTCCGCGGGAGTTTGTTCAAACATTTACTCTTACATTTAGTCCTCTCCACACTTTAAAGAGACGTCTCTGGTTGCATTTTGCCCCACATAGGACGATCAATCATAGAACAACTTATTTTTGATTACTTGGCTCATAAAGACCTCTAAGTGGGAGACTGACTCTTGAATTCGACATATGAACAAACGGGTGATCATCCACGAAACACTTTCAGGCTCCATGAGGGACAAGTACACGGGGATAGATACAGGGACCTCCCATTGATATTCCTCCCAGAAAGAGATTTTCTCTACTCTCGTGGTGGCACGACACCGCGAAGTATGAACGATTCAATATATCACTTGCCGCATAAACAACTTTCATGGCGGGAGACCCAAGTTGAAACTTGGCGACATTGAGAGTTGGCAGACACATACACATGACAGACATCCAATTACAGAAAACACTTTCAGACATTTGCCTTCTTTGTTAATAGACTAGGTAAGTATTTTGTAGAAATGCATAATTTCCTCATGAACAAAAAACTAAAAAAAGAGGATGCATGACATGGATTAGGTGAGGTAAAGTTGCGTTTCTGACGTCCTTATTTCTTTTTGTTTTCGCTTTCTTCTCTTGGGTAGCTAGATGCATGTGAAGGGTGAGGGCATGGTCTGAAAAATCTGATTTCCTTTCTCACTTCCTGTTTCAACTTCTCCTGCAGAAGCACTTTATCACCTTGCCAGAGGGATGGATTTGCTCGTACATAGGTGTAGGCATGGCGAGTTTGCTTAATCCTTTTGGGACTAGCCTCGAGTGGGCTATGGGGTCTTCGTTGCCCAATACCAAGGTAAATAGAACTGTAAATATTTTGTATAAAATCAAAACTTATGGTTGAGGTTTTTGTGGCGAAACGAAGTCGCTAATATACGATTAGCACAAATATATTATGATGTTAGGTTATGCAACCATGCTCTCTAGTGTACGGTTTCCATATGTGCATAACGTAATTGTCGAACTGGTTTATATATGCTTCTCTTCCCTGTAAAATTTCCTTAGTTACTTTTCCAGGGTCAAGGTATTTTCTTCAACCTTTTTCCGTACCCGCCTCTAGCGAGGAGGGAGCGGAGGGTGGGGAGAGAGCCTTATGCTTTTCTATCCAGTTTTCTGATACCGCTAGATAATTAAAAAAATGCATTAATTTAATAACAGGAACCTCCCTGAGTGGACCGAAAAGTCTTTGAGGCTTCCTTTTGTCCTTGTAGCTCTCTCTCTCTCTCTCTCTCTCTCTCTCTCTCCTGTAGACCACGAAACCTATAAGCATCTTTTATTTATATAATTGTTTATGTTACAATCTATAAAAGTTTACAAAAAGCATTTGATACTTTTTGGATGGATCGTAAATAAGAATCTTCATATTAAAAAAAAAAAGAGATTGTATGTACAGTGTGATAAAAAAGGTGTTTCCCAAAAAATAATTTATCGCACAGTATTTCTGGAAATACATTTCTGGGATCACTCTGCACATCGTTTCTTGTGACCGGACCAAAGGCCAAAGCGAACTGTGTGTGATAGTTTTTCTATTTCACTCGTCCTCACTGCGGGGCACAACATGACAGTCACCCATCTAACTGCTATTCAGACCAAACGTCGCTTAAACTAAAAATGCATCGATGATTATATCCTTTGGTGTGCTTCCGCCGGAATTGTTCATTCTGACGAAGGTGAAGCTTTTCACTCCACCTTAGACCTACAGTTTAACGTGGAATCCGAACCACGTCCCACCAGCAGCACAGCGTCTTAACTACTATGCCACCCAGGGTACCCATTTATCTACCAACCACTTTTTTATTGTGTGGAAGGATGAACAGCTGGGTTTTGCTGCGCGCCGTCTGCCGGTCTCGATCTCGGGGCTGATGGATTCGTAGTCAGCGACGCTAACCACACCACCACCGAGGCGCATTATATGTATGTATGTATGTATAATGACCACCGTAAAAATGCTGAATGTGCGCAAGTTTTAAATTCAAACTAATTTGTATGTAATCCAATATAGGTATATTGAGATAAGTTAAAAGTATGAGTCACATTCGCTGTTCAGACTTCATTTCTTTTCATAGTTTTCCACGTAGAGTGAATGAGTTTGCAGTTGAACGATGATGAATTAGACTGCAGAACAGAATAGAACATTTAACTGTATTTGTATATAAATAAATTCGGTTCGGGATACTTAAGGGATTATGAAGGAATGCACTTGAGAATTAAGATATATTAAACAAAATGAGCTCTTGGCTGTAATTCAGAGGGCTGTTGTTATAAAATACCAATTTCTCTCTCTCACTCTCTCTGTTGTATATATGTTATATATATATATATATATATATATATATATATATATATATATATATATTATTATTATTATTATTATTATTATTATTATTATATTATTATTATATTATTATTATTATTATTTATAAAAGAAGTATTTCACTGCAGGCTCTACTGTATATTATCGATAAAATTTACTTTTCAATTTAAGTATCAGAGAATTTTGCTATTACAACTCTATGAGATTTATCTGCATCTCGAGATAAAGAAAATATATTTCTTTCCAATTTACAGTTTTATTATTAATCTTGTTTACTGATAATCGTACAGAAGAATACGTTTCTCTTCCTCCACCCCTCCCCGTCCCCCTCCACTTCCTTCAATTCCAACTGGAATTGGTTTCTTTCAATTCAGAATTCACGTTATGAAAAATGTTTATTTCTATTTTGATTTCGAGTAAAGCATAAAAATGTTCTCGATTGATGTTACAGACTTTTTTTTTTTTTTTTTTTTTTACAGAGAATCAGTGCATCTTTTTCCGCTCCCAAATCCGGGAAATATCTGGATTTTGATCCGGGATCGAAAGTGTATTTAACTGAAATCCGTAAACAGCAGAATCTGAATATATTTAAATTTTTTTATCATAAAACTAGAATATATTAACCCTTTAACGCTGGTACTTTTTTGTAGGATTAAGTCTGAATGTACGTATTTGAAACGATAGTTACTCGACGCGGACGTCGATAAAAGGTTAAATGATTGAGTTTAAATTTAAATTTAAATATTCGAGATTATGTTGGTATTTTTTGTATTTTTTATTTTGGTACTTCTTTGTCATGACAAAAAATAACTTCCATTATTTGATAAAGTACTTACAAATTTAATTGAGGCTAATATCTTCAATCCGTTATAAAGAGATTTCGGCAGTGAAGCGCAGGACACGAGTCACGGAATGCGGAGCGCAGGACACGAGTCACGGAATGCGGAGCGTAGGGCACGAGTCACGGAACGCGAAGCGTAGGACACGAGTCACGGAGCGCGGAACACGAATCACGGAACGCGGAGCGCACGGCATGAGTCATGGAATGCGGAGTGAGAACACGAGTCACGGAACGCGGAGCACATGAACAACCTTCCTCTATATATCAATATTTTTTATTATTATTAATTAATAATAAAAAAAATTATCTAAGCTAATGATGCAAAACAAATTGACCTTCATTATGTATTTCGTAAATTATTTTTTAAAGTTTCTTACTTCTGTTAAATTATGTTTATCAAAGAAAATTTTCATTTATTTTACCATTTCTTACATTTCTGTAAAGTGGGTACAAACGATGAAATTTCCTTTGAGTCAAAATGCATAAAAATCTTGACACAAACCTGTAAATTTTATATTTTCATGGCCTACATTAGTTGACATACGTTCACATCATATAATTTCGAGACTTGTGAAATTTCTGCGCATCGCAACTTGAGGTTAGTTGAGTTTTGTTATTTTAACTTTTATATTATTTACCATGTTATGGTTCAAGTTACGAAAGTAATATTTTGCTGTCAGAGAAGAGTTTTTGTGCTTTTTTATTTAGCTTCATTTTAGTCTTCCAAACTGTTATTAACCGTGTGTGATGCATTTTAGCTATATATCCCTTATGAAGCCCAGCGAAGGATTAAGTTTTTAGAATTTTGACTAAAACACACACACACACACAAAAAAAAAATATAGTATATATATACTGGGATGGCCAAAAGTCGCGGTCGGGTCGTATAGAATGGTTGATAAAAGAATGAGATTTAACTTTTGAAACATCTTATTTAAACCAAAAGCAAGGAAAAAACCCCTACAAATGAAAATGGAATTAAATAAAAAGGTATCTTGCTGCTTATCCGTCCAATTGGTGTGTATGGATACAGTCGTGATCAACGCATAATTTGCATTCGAGCACTAATTTTTGCACATTTCCGCACATTTCTTCGATCTTCCACATCGTTTGGCATTTAAAACAGATCCGGTTGTGAATGTTTTTTTTCTCCAGTTTACTAAATTTGTCTCAGTCGGAGCTGCTTTATTAGAACGCATTGCAGTTCTCTTCTATCATTATACGTTTACCAGTACGTTCTTTTTCGTGAACCCAAAACACTCGCAAGACGGTCCTCGATCGTACAAGAAATTGTATCCGCCATGTTGATTTGATAGCCTACGTCATTATGAAGTTTGTTTACATATCACATAATCTATGCTCGGCGAAGGTAATTATCCGAGGACTAGCTGGTTCTATTTGGCAAATTGCATGAATTCCGTTGTAAATATTCTTTGGAATGTATTCTTCATTTCTAATTCTTGTACATTTGTAAACGACCCGATCGCGACTTTTGGCCATCCTGTATATATAATATATATACGCAGTTTCGTGGTAACCATATTTTCACAGTCTGAAAAATTCTGAAATTCCGCCAATTTATACATTAGGTCAATCTAGAATATAGATGAATCTTATGCTCGGGTTAGGCGAACAATAGGTTATGTGGTCGTTCTAGGCTGGTTAATAATTTCCCACGTAACCAATTTTTGGCTAGTCAGGAGTCATGAGCTTTCCCAAAGAATAGGTGGTCACCGCCTCGGTGGTGTAGTGGTTAGCACCGCTGACTACGAATCCATCGGCCCCGGGATCGAGACCCGGTGACGGCAGACGGGGCGCAGCAAAACCCAGCTGTTCATCCTTCCACACTAAAAAAATTGGTTGATAGATAAATGGGTACCCTGGGTAGCCTAGTGGTTAAGATGCTGGGCTGCTGGTAAGGCGTGGTTCGGATTCCACGTTAAACTGTAGGTCTAAGGTGGAGTGGAAAGCTTGACCTTCGTCAGAATGAACAATTCGGGCGGAAGCAAAACCAAGGTTAACGAAGGTTTATACATATATATATATACATACATATATATGTTGCAAACCCGAATTATCGAATTATCCTTTGAGGTTTGAAAAAGCCCTAAAAACACTGAAAAATAATGATTCATTACATATTACTAAAGCGGACAAATCCAATTCGATCGTCATCATGGACAAAAACAGTTTTGTTGAAAAGATGAATACGTTATTAAGTGATCGTGACACGTACAAACCTCTAAATAGAGACCCATTGGAGGATGTTAATAAAATGTTTAACAGAAAATTAAGAGAAATTTAAAAATAACTATAATGGGCTTTCACAGCAGTTTCTTAGTATCAATCCGTCACTACCATATCTGTACGGCTTAGTAAAAACACACAAAGTTAATAATCCCATGAGGCCTATTGTTAGCTCAGTGGGCTCCGTAACCTATAAGCTATCAAAATGGTTAGTTAGTTTATAACGCCGTTAGTTGGCTCTATTCTGAGTCACATATTGTAAATAGCATGGATCTTATTGACAAACTGAAATTCCCTAATGACCCTAATTTCAAATTGGTAAGCTTCGATGTATGCTCGCTATTCACAAAAGTCCCTGTTGATGACTACTTGATTTTTAAAAGATAAGATCTCTGAATATTCTTTCCCTGTTCAACACAACACTCTTATTGAGTTAATTAAGCTTGTGTCAAAGATTGTAAATTTCAGTTTGAAAATAAGTTTTATGCTATGTCGTTTGGATTGGCTAGGGAAATCCCCTTTCACCTGTACTAGCTAATTTATATATGGAATTTTTTGAAAGTAGAATTTTGCCTACGATTGTTAATTTTAACCTGGTTGGTACAGGTATATAGATGATTATTTATGCCTTTGGCCTAATAATTGGATGTGGACTTATTTCTTGGTAGGCTCAACAATTTAGTCCCATCTATTAATTTACAGTTGAAAAAGAAAATGATGGAAGCCTATCTTTTCTTGATCAAAAATTTGGAGATGCTCTAATCAGTTCAAATATGAAGTCTACCGTAAGCCTACTAATAATAAACTCTTATGTGCATTTTTATTCTGACCATCATCCTTCGATTAAATCTCTATTTTCTCTGCTATGTTTCTTCGAGCATTGAGAGTTGTCAGTCCTGAATTTTTAGATTCTGAGTTATGCAATATCATGAATATTGGTACTAAATTATGTTATCCTACTTCATTTTAGATAACTGTCTTAAGAAAGCCAAGAATAGGTATTATAATAATGTAATTGTAAAGGAATTTCAGCGTAAAAATATCCTTAGCCTACCTTACCATGTTAATTTTCAATACCTTCCAACTGTACTTAAAGCAATTGGCATAATGTAATCTTTAAGTATATATAATACTGTTAAATCACGCCTAATAAAGAATAGCCTGATAATGTTGTTGGCTGTGTGTATTCGATTGGATGTACACAATGTAACTCAGTATATTATAGGCCAAACGGTAAAACGTTAGATACAGGGTGGGGCACGGGAATCAAGTGTTTTTGAATAGCTAGTAATCGGCCATTAAGAATGGGAGGGGCGTGCGGTAGGTAGCATTCCATTCCTGGGTTCATAGCATTTAACTTAACACTCACCTTTATCTTTCAGGTGCCATCATGGAGCAGTGGACGTTAGAACACCGCATGTTCGCGTATGATCATTTTGTTAGGAGTGGCGAGTCAGTGACAGCAGTTCAGCGTGCGTTTCGCCGCAGATTCAACATTCATCGAAATGACTCTGTTCCCGCTCGTGACACAATCTTACGTGGGTTAACAATCTTCGAACAGGAGGCTCAATAATGAAAACAAAACCGAAGGGGCCGCAACGCACTGTGCGTACTCCAGAGAAACGTTGAAAGGGTTCAGACAAGCGATGTTGCAAGCCCAGGCCGCTCTGCTCGGAGACATTCAGCTGCACTCGGAATCAGCAATCGTACTGTTAGACGGATTTTGCATGAAGAATTACATTTTCACCCATACAAGTTAGCGATGGTGCAGGAATTGAATGTAAACGATTGCCCCCAACGACTGAATTTTGCACAGGAAATGCTTGCACTTTATGAGCAGAATGAAAACATGATGGTGGTAATGAGTGATGAAGCCATTTCCACCTTAATGGGGCCGTCAACAATCAAAAACTGTCGGTATTGGGCTGCTGAAAATCCGCGACAACTCCATGAAAAACCGCTGCATAGCCCTAAGGTTACAGTTTGGTGCGCGGTGGGAAAGTTGGCGTCATCGGTCCCTATTTCTTCGAACAAAATGGGGTTACGTTACCATAACATCTGGGCGTTACATGAGATGGTGAACACCTTTTTCATCCTGAGTACGAAGAAGCATATTGCTCGTCGACATTTGTGGTTTCAGCAAGATGGGGCCACGCCACACACCGCCAGAGCGTCAATGGCTGTTCTTCGCCCCCTGTTTCCCAACCATCTCATTTCGAGATTTGGTGACATTGCATGGCCCCCTCGGTCCCTGACTTGTCCACATGTGACTTCTTTCTATGGGGGTACCTCAAGTCACGTGTCTACGAGGACAAGCCCGTACATTAGATGCATTGAAGGAAGCGATCCGTCAACAAATCATCCAAATCAACAGAGACCTGCTGGGAGAGTGGAGGCCAATTTTCGTAAACGCCTTCAACAATGCGTCGACGGCCAAGGACATCATATGCCAGATATAATTTTCGGTACATGATTATTATGACATGAAATGCTATGTTCTTACGAATGTTGTTCTATCAATATATTTTCTTTACAAAAATAAATATCATTTTCCTGATTATTCCAAAAACACTTGGTTCCCGTGCCCCACCCTATATTAGGGTAAAACAGCATAAATATGCGTGTAGAACAGCTAATACTTCCAATGCTTTATTTAACCATATGTATAGATGTAACCATAGCATCAAGTGGGATAGTTCTAAAGCGCTTGTTAAAAACAGAGATATAATAGAAAGAAATATCCTAGAATGTGCATTTATTCATTTTAAAAACACTTTCAATAACAGTGCGGGGACGTATAACATTGACGACATCATGTTAAAATTTCTTTTGCCTCTCATTAACCCTTGTTAAGTATGTGCTAATTGTTTTGGTTTTCCTGTACGTTGTATATATTTATGGCTTCTCGCCTTTTATCTTCATTCCCTGACGAGGTGTAGCTTTGAATACACGAAAGGCCTTGGAATCGTTTTTCTTTTTCCTTGTGGGTTTGCAGCATTTATTCATTTCACGTGTTTTATTGTGAAATTCATCCCTACATATATATATATATATATGGTGTCCATAAAGTCCAGCATCATAGAAGTAAAAATTGTAATCAGATTAACATTACCTATGATGCTGGGCTTTATGGGCACCCTGTAGATATATATCGTTGTTTTATGGGAACAACAGCAGATGGTGACAGAAAGAAGGACTTTAAATTGTTTTATATTTGCTCAGCCAAATATATATTTAAATGATATTTGTAATTAAAATAAAAAATAAAATGAAAATTATCTTTTGATAAATAATGTTTACATTTTATTTTGTACAAAAAGTGTTTATTTTTAAAAAGGGGTTTCAGATGAGACATGCTTATAACGTACAGTATAATCCATAAACAATCTGTTTACAACTCATTTTGATATATATATATATTGTGTGTGTGTGTGAAAATTTAAACATGTTCTCTAACGCAAAAGCATGTTTATAAAATCTACGTCTCATCCTACGCGAACAAAAAAAAAAACTAAAGAAATCTCAAAAATAATTCTAAAAATAAAATAAAATAAAAAATAAAGAGATCTAAAAAAAAAAAATCGAATGTTCTCAATCAAGCAACCGACCAACCAGCCAACCTTTTTACACTTTTTTCACATGTGACACAGGAAGGCTTTTCGGCTACTTTGTATAAAGTTGTTTTGTCATTTGAAATTCAGATAGAGTGTCTGTAACAAGATTGAATACAAGAGTTAAGGATGAGAATACATTGTATCTTTATAGGTTTTAGGACGCCCAAGTTTAATGTATGGAAGCTGTGTAACAAGACCGCTGACAGTCACTGTGATGGCTCTCTCTCTCTCTCTCTCTCTCTCTCTCTCTCTCTCTCTCTCTCTCTCTCTCTCTCATATATATTATATATATATATATATACAGGGTGTCCCATAATGTTAAAATTACTGACTTCCATATTAGCCATTGCGTGTTATTCTACCCGCAACAAAAAAAAAAAGCACCAAAACAACATATTAATTTGAATATTTGTTGTAGTTTGTTTTAGTTTAAAATAAATTTTCCTATGGGACCGGACTTTTGAGACACCCTGTACATAATAAATTAATCCCCAAGAAATAATTTCTTTTAAGTCTAATTTTTGTGTTTCGAAAGCATGACTGTATATACACAACCAATATGTTAATACAAATCGTGTCATCTGATGATAATAACAATAATAATAATAATAATAATAATAATAATAACTGTATATTATTTATGACTTTTGGTGGGATTAATTCTCTTCAGCAATTTTCACGGTGACTGTGAATTTAATATAAGCTTAGTAACCTTGGTTTGGTCACCTAGTTTTCCTTCCGCCCGATTTGTTCATTCTGACGAAGGTCAAGCTTGTCTCCCCACCTTAGACCTACATCTTAACGTGGCGGCCCACCACGGTGTGGTGAGAAATTATGAAGTCCTCGCCCAGACTCGATCTCACGGTCAGCTATCCCAGCGTCTTGACTACTAGGTTAACCAGGGTATTCATTTACTTACCAACCAATTTTTTAGCTTGTATAAAAGAATGAACAGTTGAGTGAGCTGAGCGCAGCCTGCATTGCCGGGAATCGAACTCGTAGCAGGTGGATTTGTAGTCAGTGATGCTAACCACTACACCATATATATATATATATATATATATATATATATATATATATATATATATGATGATGAATTTCACAATTAAACACGTGAAATTAATGAATGATGCAAACCCAAAGGAAAAAGAAAAATGATTCCAAGGTCTTTCGTGTATTCAGAAGTACACCTCGTCAGGGAATGTTTCCCTGACGAAGTGTACTTCTGAATACTCGAAAAGCCTTGGAATCATTTTTCTTTTTCTTGTGGGTTTGCACACACACACACACACACACACACACACACACACATATATATATAGTTTATTTATACCTCGGGGAGTGGACGCTTTGTTTCTCCCTTTGCATTAATATGAAAATAAGAAGGGAATAAGTTCTCTGCGGTTTATTCGATCTGCACCCGAAAGTGTATAAAGTATTAGTGAATTTGCTCGTATAAATTATAAAGTGAAATTCATTGAATGTAAAAAGTCCAATATAGTTTATGCAAATTATCACACGTTAAAATATATATTCAATCGAAATACGGTAGTCATCTGAGAAAAGTTTGGAACAAGACAGGAAAAAGATCATAACACCAAACTCTCGTGACTGACTTCCACTCAAACGAAAAAAAAATTGTGTGTTGTGTGTACTGAGCGATTACGGTAATAAACAACATGACCATGGGTTCAAATTTTCACTTAATTTGCAACTTATATAATCTAGCAACAACTGAAAACGAAGCAATCGGGTTTGATTTTCGTCAAAAATTGCAACATTTTAGCTGTATGAATTGGGACGATAGGAAAATATCCCTTGTATTAAACGCAAGACAAATTACGGGCACCAAATTTTTGTGTGACTCGTGTACGGATATTATAATTCGTTTGAGGTATATTTAAAGAAATGGAAAATACGGGTATGAATGCGACAGAGAAACAGAGAATAATGGGAGGAAAAGATGACCAGAATATCCCGAATGAAAACGGTGTGGATGAGAGAGAAACAAATGAAAAGATAACACGAAAAGAAGACACTATTATAGAAGAAAGAAAAGAAACAAGTACAATCAATGATGTGGTGAAACTACCAAACGAAGATAATGATAAAAAGACGATAAAAATTAAAAACGTTGAAAATATCGCACGCAAATACGTATTATGTAAAAAAGGCATTGCAGATAACAGGATGGGTAATGCATATATACACATTCCACTTTATGTAACTGCCATTACAAAAGCGGCTATTGTAAATTTGAAAAAACTGCAAGTTCTACCACCTTAGTATCTGCAAAAAGTATGCAAGATACGGAAGGTGCAAGTACGGGCAAAATGCCGTTATCACTACCTTCAAAAGAACACGACAGTTGAGCAGACAAAAACCATCAGCAAAGAGGATTACCAATTTTTTAGATGTACCCAGCACATCTCAGTTACTAAATACCATTCAACAAAGACAATTGACAAATACGGGGATCCGAGAGCCCTACAGAATAAACGCAGAAAGAAATTGCATACGATATCGGGACAACGTGTATCGAAACAGATAAAAGAGGGAAAATTCTCAGAGGATCACAGTGCGACGAAACATGCAACCACCAAAGGATAACGAATCTGAACTATGTAAAGAAGGAAATAAAAACGAAAAAGTAAAAATAATCCTCGCCAACATTCAGGGTCTGAAACTAAATCATTCCCTGGACAAAGTCACATACCTGAAAGGACTCGTGCAAGAAACAAGAGCAGACTTTACATGCCTCAAGTAAACTCATCTTCGAACGACTGCCAGACTAACTGTGAAAACTGAGTTTTGTATCGACAAAAGAGAAATAAAAATTGACAACTATAACATACTCCGAGCCGACAGAACAGTAACACCAAAAGGAGGATGTGCTATTTATACACCGGAAAACATGGCAGAAATGACTATAAGTACTTCAAACAACTATGTTGAATTAGAAGCAGCAATAGTTGAAAATTTAAACATGGTGCTAATTATAATATATAGACCCCAGAACACTCCAAGTACAAAATTCCCAGATACCATTACAGAGATCAGGAACTGGATGAAAACGCTACAATCCCCAACCCCCAAATATTCTTTGTGGTGATTTTAATTTCTCATTTATGAAATATAAAAGGATAGGAAAAATATATGTATAAATCAAGACAAGGGAGGCACACGGGAAGCCCAGGAGCGGGCAAAAATGCTGCTAATGAATTTATGTTAACACAAGAAATAACGGAAAATATAAGAAAAACAAACTGCCTAGATTTGATATTCACAAATGATAGCAATCTACTTGAACATAGAAATATCCCCAACTATAATATTAGATCATAACATTACTGAAATAACAACCAATATAAAAGCAACAGGGAAGGAAAGAACACACGCTATCGAAAGAGGCAGATTCGAAATTTTTAATTTTCACTCCAAGGCTATAAATTGGGAAGGTATTCCATTCAGCATGGAAGCAATAGATGGAGAACCATCTTTAAGGAAAAGACAACGGAAGAGATACTACTAACCCTAGATGAGAAGACGCTAGAAATTGTGGAAGGCCATGTCCCCGAAAAACAACAAAAAGGAAAGAGAAGCAGGTTCGAAAGACAAAAGAGTCAATATTCCGGAAGAGAAAGAGTGACTGGAAAATTAAGAAACTGCAAAGACAACAACATCAGAAAAATATTAAATGAAAAACTGGAGCGTATAGATTGCGTCATACAGGGTCTAATTGAGAACCATACAGAGAAAAAAAGTTGACGCTATAGAAGCGATAAAGGTTAATTAAAATACTTCTATAATTTTGCAAAATTGAGGTCGAAAACTCACGACTATCGGACCTTGAAAAATTAAACACTGTTTTAACCGATGATGTCAAGGAAGTATCTGAAATATTAAGAGCTCAGTAACTCATCTTTCAGTATCCCCAAAACTGATAAACTAATATGCGATAGAAACGCCTTCTTTGAAGAAAAATTACGAGGGGAAGTATAACGGACTTTGACTTCACGACAGATGGTATCACACAAGCTATAGGGCATGGTTTTCAAACTGGGTTACGGCGTACCCCCAAGGGTACGCGAGGGAATCTTAGGGTGTCCTGAAAATATAACCCTTTTAATTTATATACGATTAACAAAGTCACATTAACATTAAGATTAACAAAGATTAACAAGTCACATGGTCGTAAAGAAAGTAAAAATCGTCTATCTCTCGAAAATCCAGAAAATCCCGTGAAAGAATTCAAGGGCTACAGAAGAAAAAGTTTGAGAACCGCTGCTATAGGGGAACTATAAACACGCTCAACAACAGGCCCGAACAAATGGAATGCCACACTAATCAAAAACGGCAAGAATGAAATCGCTAAACCCCCATATTGGATATGGAGACGATTACTAGACACGGGAGAGATACCGAGCATCCTGAAGAGAACGAACATAGTTCCAATATACTGTATAAGGGAGGAGATCGATCCGAGGCCAAAAACTATGGGCCAGTGTCGCTTACATTTCATCTCACCAAATTATTTGAAAGAATAGTTAGAGAAAAAATTTATGACTTTTTGGAAACTCGGAAAAAATTAAATGATAACCAACATGAATTCCGGTCACGAAGATCATGACTATCACAATTAACGGAACAATATAACAACATTAGTGATGCACTCGAAAATGAAATGATGGAGAAACTAGTCCCTAATCTTAATTTGAACCCTATAACCACTCAAACAACAGTGGAAAGTAGGAAAGGAAGAATGTGTCGTGTTCCAAAATTAAAGGCTAGATAGGGAACATCCTCAACCCTGAAGGAAAATAATTTTGTTGTGAGAGGACCAACACTATTCAACTACAGTAGCTGGCCAGGAAACTAAGGAACACCAGTGGTGTAACAGTGGATATCTTCAAAAGAAGATTAGATGCCTGGCTCAGAACAATTTCAGATGAGCCGATAGTATCTGGCTATGTGAAGTGGAGAGCACAAAGAACCAACTCTTTACTTCAACGAGCCAACTCAAGAGGAGGGGCAACAAGCCTGACCTCCGTGAAATGAGGACTAATCACACGGAACATCTGAAAGTATATATATATATATATATGTGTGTGTGTGTGTGTGTGTGCGAATGTGTTTTCTATAGGAAATGAATAAATTAACTATATCTTTCTGATTCCAAACACGAAAACGTTTTTATAGCTTTCCATTTGAACAAGTTTATCGAAGCCAAATTTCATCCATTATCCCTCTAAAATGGTCCACTTTTCTATAGTGTGAAGTTCTATCTGGAATGAATCTTCAGTAATTTGAAATGAAAGCAGTAATTGATATTATACCCTAAATTATACCCTTAATGAGCATTTGAGAAGTGGGTAGTTCAGCTTAAGGAGGTGATTACTTAAAAGTGGAGTGGAGAGAAGGGTTAAGCTCAGAGCGAGTTTGAACGTATTAAAGGGAGCTTCAAGTTTATGACCAGGTGTTTGGAATGAGGCATTTAATGAAGAATATAATACGAGCGTAGCTGTAGTAGAAGAGAATTTTAAATAGAGAATTATATAAGGTCGCGCACAGGATCTTAATCATTGGCTATTATAAGAATGAAGCTCTTTACATTGGTGACAAAACGCGTGATTTACTCGGTCATTATTATGAATAGAAGTTGCGATTATCGTCCCAATATGAGATTCATGTTTAGATGTTGCAGGTATATATATATATATATATATATATATATATATATATATATATATATATATATATATATATATATATATATATATATAAAGTCACATTAACATAACAAAAAGCCTTATACAATGGACAAGCGGTTCCGAACATTTTTTAGCTTAAGGCATCCAATGAAATCTGTTCTTCTTTCGAGGCCACGAAGGATCTCGCTGTCCACTGTTTAACATTTACTTCTCCCATCCCCCCTTACACACACACACACACACACACACACACACACACACACACACACCACTACGTAACTTTAGAATGAGTGTATATAGAAAGTTTACAAAAGTAAAAGATACTTTTGGTTTTTCCATAGTTTTTGATTTGAATAAAAGTCAGTAAATAATAACAGATTAATTGAATGAATATACAGGGTGTTTCAGGTCGCCCTAGAAATATGGAAATTTTCGGAATTTATAGCAAGTAGGTAGTAATTCAATGTTTCAGATCGACCCTGCGTAAATGTTCAAACTGAGCTCCATATTTCTAGGGTCGACCTGAAACACACTGTATTTAGAATGGTGTTGCTTTCCCCTTTGCATTATGTAAAGCTGACACACTATTTGGTATTCCATTGATGAGCTTTGCCATTTTTTGAGGACAGTTGTCATGGTGTCTATTTACTTTTGTCAACACTGCGTATAGTTTCCGGATGGACGTAATAAATGGCGATTCTTTTATTTAACTTGAAATTTTCATATCTTCAGTAATTTTTCAGAGTTCAATTACCTTTTCATATTTATGTAATTTCTGGGGATAGGGGGGGGGAGCACCCCAGATGGAAAACTCCTCCAAAGACACTCGTTTCTTTTATATTTCGAGTCATTTCCTCTTCTAGCGAAGTCAATTTTAAAAATGCGATAATCATTTATGTAAAGGTTTATTTTCCTTCGTTTCAATACCTCATCAATCATTGTTGGATGATGATCAATCAAAACGTTGTCGCTGGCTGACACCTACCCTGAAGTTGTCGCTTATCAGGAGCAGATAAGGGCTGTGTTTTAGAAAAGCGGGTTTCAAACATTCTCTCTCTCTCTCTCTCTCTCTCTCTCTCTCTCTCTCTCTCTCTCTCTCTCTCTCTCTCTCTTTGTAACGTTCTTTGTCTATTTTCTCCTTTATTCTTCTTTTTATAGCGTGTAAAAGGCGTCATCGTTCAGTGAGTTTGGTATTATAGAGCGTTGAGTTGGATAATGGATGCAATTTTGTGACAACAGAGCTTCAGTATTACAGAAGACAAACTCTTTCTCTCTCTACCTTTGTTGTCCTTTTTCTTTATTGTCTTTTATATTATTTTCTCTATTTTGATATTTTTCTTTTTACATTTTGGATTGTTTTTCTATCATTTTCTTCCTATTCTTATCCTTCCTTTCAAGAATAAAA